>QLOH01000532.1:600000-753271 GCA_026901365.1 Sesbania bispinosa
TCTATTTGAATTTTCAATTGTTAATAAATGTTAATCCTAAATTTTAAAATTTTTTAAAATTTAAAATCTTATTCTATTAATTTTTATTTCAATCTTTTTTCAATATATAAATCTTTATTTTTATCTTTATGATTTTAATTTTTTATTATATCTTATTATTAAATAATAATGTAAATTAAATTTTAATAATAAAATATAATATATCATTAGAATTTAAAATTAAAAAATTGTCCAAAACTAAATTTTTTAATTTTAAAAATATTCATTTATTATAAATTTAATTTTACTTTAATAAAAATATATATTTATCCGCGTATTATACGAGTTAATATACTAGTTTGATATTTTTTAATAAAAGCAATCTTATTTGACCTAATAACATCCATATCATTATGGGGCTAAATTTTCCTATTATTTTTCTCCATATGTACCCAAAGACGAGACTTCTCCGTATGTACTCAAAGACGGGACCGTACCTAAGTCATAAGTGAAATCAAGAATGAAACATGTATATCATTTGAACCAATATCCATAGTATCCACATTTAGTGTCTACAAATGAATAAAAATTAGAAAAATATAATGGAATTTAAAAGTAAATTTTTAAATTATTATTGTGAAATTATAAGTAATTGAATTTTTGAGAGAGAAGTTTCACATTAAGGGATTTAAAAGTAATTAATAATTTAAATTTCTTTAAAAGAAAGCAATTAATATTAAAAAAATTATAAAGCCTGGTGAAAGAACAAAGAGAGTAAATAAAATATTATCTCATTGTCATTACTCAAAAATTAATGAGGACTTTGTTTTATCAAAATTCGTCAAAAAATAATATTTGCATATATGTCACTTGTCCATGTTTAATTTCAATATATTATTATGCAATAAATTTATCCATGTTTTATTTTATAATATATTAGTATATTAATACGCATAATACATGAATAAATATTTATTTTTAGTTAATTAAAATGAAATTTATAATAAATAGGTATTTTTAAAATAAAAAATAGAATAATTTTTAACAAATATTTAATTTTCAATTGTAATTGTAGATTATATTTCATTATTAAAATTTATTTTATATTATTATTTGATAATAAGATATAATTAAATAAATTAAAATTATAATGATATGAATAAATATTTATACTATAAATATGGATTGAAATAGGAAATGATGGGATAAAATTTGAATTTTAATAAATTTAAAATTTAGGATTAGAATTTATTAGTATTTAAAAGGCTTAAATACATTTTTGGTCCCTATACTTTTGTAAATGAGTGATTTTGGTCCCCCTAATTTTAATTGCTCAATTTTGGTCCCTATATTTTGTAAATGGGTGATTTTGGTCCCCTAGTTTTAATTGCTCAATTTTGGTCCCTCTTCTTTTAAAATTGAACAAATCTAATCCTACCATTAGCCTCCCATTAAATATTTAGCAGAGTTTGTTGACATTGATTTAATTTTGTGACGTGTAAACTATAACATGACGAAGATTATTATTTAATTTTATCTCTTAATTTTTTTAAACGAAAAATCAGAGCTTGCAGATTTCAGTTCCCTTTCGATTTCATTTTAAATTTCATTTCATGCCCGAATGAGATTTCAGTTCGCTTGGTTGATGGCTTGAAGCAGACCTGCAATTCTTTTAGTTTTGGGACTTGTATTTGTTTTATTGTTTTTGAGGAAATTCGAGTGTAGTAATGAGATTTTGTTTTTTGATTTTGTTTTCTCATTGTATTAAATTATGCATAATCTGATTTTATTTTCTGATTTTTCGTTTAAAAAAATTAAAAGATAAAATTAAATAATAATCTTTGTCATGTGACAGTTTACATGTCATAAAATTAAATCCATGTCAGCAAACTCTGCTAAATATTTAATGGGAGGTTAACGGTAGGATTAGATTTGTTCAATTTTTAAAGAAGATGGACCAAAATTGAGCAATTAAAACTAGGGGGACCAAAATCACCCATTTACAAAGGTATAGGGACCAAAATTGAGCAATTAAAACTAGGGGGACCAAAATTACCAATTTACAAAAGTATAGGGACCAAAAATGTATTTAAGCCTATTTAAAAATTCAAATAACAAAAAAGAGAATATTAGTATTAATAGTTGAGAGAGAAAATATTTCGCTCACATGTAGTATGTGAAATTTACCATTAAATGAGAGAACAGAAAATGCTAAAAATTATTTAACGGGAGAGTAAGGTGGGTTAGTGTCTCACTCTCCAAAATAATATCTTAAAACTATAATATAGAGTTTCATCTCTTCTACGTTTTCATATGAAACCAAATAAAAAAAATATTTGTTTTTCTTGATTTATTTAATCAATAGTCAAATATTTCAATCAACATTACTCATGATGAGATATTTATAAATCATTTAAAATAATATTTACTACATTAATTTTTTTAAAAAAATTTGCAACTAAAATTCCAAATATCTATATTTTATAAATTTTTCAAGTATTCGTACAATGCATTAAACTCATTATATTTCGATAATCTCTATATTTAGAAAGTGATTAGTTTTTGTCTTTCGAGTCGGGATACCTTTAGTTGATAAAAAAGAAAAAAAAAAAAAGCTACCTATATAGCTATTGCATTGTATTGCTATCTTGACGGCTATGTATGCTGAGCTTGTATTAATAGTAATATTTTGAAAATCATACCGGTTATTTACCCGGTCAAGGTATTGGTTCAATGTTTAATGGTCGAATCGGTACTAATTAAATAATATAATTTAAAAATATATGTAATATATTAAACAATATTCAATAAAAAATATCTTGATATCTTAACATAACAATACTAAAACTTAAAAAGAAAAAAAATACTTCAAGCACAACATACTATTTGCAATCGGTGTCAAAGGCCAACACATTTGAAATCAATATCTCATTCTCATAATTATTAACAAATAAAAATCTGAATTTAAAATTTTGCAACCAACAAAGGCTAAGCAGGTAGGGAATAAGAAACGTACTTGCGCTGGGTGGGATGAAGGTGGGACTTTGGACATCTTGGAAGCTTTCGGCATGGCAACCAACACAGCAGCAACATCGATTGCAACACAACAACAACGATACGACGATGCGAAGACACGGTCATAAACGAAAGCACCGCAATAGCAAAATGCAGTCACACGTAATATCCCAAAATTTATTAAATAAAATAAAATAAAATAAAAGAAATAAATAAATAATAGTATTAGTAATATTAATATTTTTATGAATAATGAGTAATAAGTGGGTTGAGGATAGGCCAAACCCGGTTAAGTATTTAAGTGAGGAGGGGTTACCAATTCACTCTCATCCTTATTTTTCAAATCGTTAGAGAGCGAAACCTAAGGAAAGGAGAAACGACTTCGCAAGAGGAGGTTGCTGCAGAGTGATCATCAAAGAAAGAGTCAATCGTTGATGTTCGATCTTCACCTTCAAGGCAGGGGAAGAGTGCTACTTGTATGTGTATGTGGGAGTGCTTGGGTAGTGAGGGCAACCATAAGACCCTCTAAGACTTTTAAATTCGAATTTGTTATGTGCATTATGTGTTGTATGATGAAAATCTGTTTGTTTTAATGTTTAAACGTGTTAATCTTAATGAATCTTGATAAATTGAATGATGGTAGCGAGAATAGCGAAAAGGGATAAATAAGGGTTTAGCGATGAGGATTAATAATGGATTAGATGTGGTAATTTGTAGTAAAGGTTGATGTTTTCATTGAATTTGTTCGGAAAAACGTGTATGATTGAAGTATTAACAATGAGGATTGATTAGGGGTTGAAGAAAAGGATTTAAAAGGGGTAAAAATCGCAAGAACTGTCGTCTCGCGTCGCTGGGTAGCGTTGAGTGAGTTTGGCTTGCTGGTAATCGATTACAGGGGGCTTGTAATCGATTACCAGAGAGTTGACATGCTGGTAATCGATTACAACTGTGTGGTAATCGATTACCAGAGAGGTGATTGGCTGGTAATCGATTACAGGAGAAGGCTGGTAATCGATTACTAGAGTGTATTTTGTGTCCCATAGTTGTTGGTAATTGATTACAGCTGTGTGGTAATCGATTACCCGGTCAAAATGTGTGTGAGAATGTTGTTTATGTGATGATTGTGATCCCTTAATCTGTTGGTGTTATTTATATAAAGTGTTTATGGAATTGAGAGATTAAATTGAATGTTTAGAGTGTGAATTGTGGTATGAGTACTGTGATGTAGATATTTTATGTGAAATCATATATATATAATAATTGTCATGTGGATTGATGATTATGCATTGTGCATAGAGGTTGTGTGAGAGATATGATGTATGATGATGATTGCATTGAGCATAACATTGAGATATGAGATGTGTGTGATGCATAAGCCAAACGTGGCTAGCATATGCCCTAGAATGGGGGTGACGACCATGATGGGACATTCGATGCACGGGCCCATAGAGGGGGTGCAGAATATCTTGGCACGGGCCCATAGGGGGGGTGCAACCTAGGGTCGGATGTCTTTGCACGGGCCCATAGAGGGGTTGCAACCTATCGGCCAGAGAGAGCGTTAACGGTAGGTGTGACACCCTTCTACCCCAGCTCTTATACAATTAATAAGTCGAAATATTTTTCAAAAGCAGTATCCCTCAACGGGTAAACAGGTTCACATATCTCTTCATTTAAAACCCCATTCATTGTAAAACAACTTAATTAAAATAAAAGTAGAACTCAAAGGTTTTTAAACTACACAAGCAGCGAAATCTCCAAATTATCAATAATTAAAATATCCTACTCGCCATGTAAGGCATTTAAAAGTGTTTACGAAATCCTTCCTAACTATAAACATAAAGAAAAGAACCCTCAATAATATGCCTTGATGTCACATGTACCAGAGCAATACTCCCTTTACTCAAAACTCGACACCAGTCGTGTCATCATCAATATCTGTAAAAATATCCACAGTATAACGGTGAGGAAAAGAATACTACTCATACATACACATAGGAGACTACCTTATCCTCACCCTCATGTAAACAACATCATCATATAACTCATTCTATTAACAAATATAAAACATAGTCATCATCATCATATACACCAACAACATCAATATCACCACAATCATCATAATCATATTATCATCAAAATCATCATTATCATCAATCATCATCATACTCATCATAACCATCAATATCATCATACTCATCATTACTATCATCATTGTCATTATCATCATATCATCATACTCATCATTATCATTATCATCATACTCATCACAATCATCAATATCATCATTTCATCATAATCATCATATCATCATCACCATCATGCACCTCCCTGGGTTGTACTTCACCCACTCTAGGCTTGTACACCTCAGGTACCATATTCAATTACATAATCAATACTCACCTCCCTGAGTTACACTCAGGTACCATAATCACCAACACAATCAATACTCACTCCCTAAGTTACACTCAGGTACCATAATCACCAACATAATCAATACTCACCTCCCTGAGTTACACTCAGGTACCATAATCACCAACATAATCAATACTCACCTCCCTGAGTTACACTCAGGTACCATAATCCCCTCCCCGAGTTAGACTCAGGTACTACATTCACCTCCCCGAGCTACACCCCACCCCTCACTGGGCTTGTGTATCTCAAGTACAATCACCTCCCTGAGCTACACCCCACCCCTCACTGGGCTTGTGTATCTCAAGTACAATCACCTCCTTGAGCTACACCTCACCCCTCACTGGGCTTGTGTATCTCAAGTACAATCACCTCCCTGAGCTACACCCCACCCCTCACTGGGCTTGTGTATCTCAAGTACAATCACTCCTAGGTTGCACCCCCTCCATGGGCCCGTGCATCGAACGCCCCATCTTGATCCCCTGAGTTGTACCCCCTCTATGGGCACGCACAACCCAGTTCACCTCTCGAATTGTACCCCCTCTATGGGCCCGCACAATTCAGGTCTCATCACACATGCTCAAGGCATCTCTCTTAAGTTGTACCCCCTCTATGGGCCCGCACAACTCAAGTAACATCATCATTTATTATATCGCATGTTCACCAACCACATGCATTCCAAATAACATCAATTACATAGCATGTTCACCAACCACATGCATTCCAAATAACATCAATTACATAGCATGTTCACCAACCACATGCATTCCAAATAACATCAATTACATAGCATGTTCACCAACCACATGCATTCCAAATAACATCAATTACATAGCATATTAACCAACCATATGCATTCCAAATAACATCAATTACATATCATATTAACCAACCATATGCATTCCAAATAACATCAATTACATAGCATGTTAACCAACCATATGCATTCCCAATCATCATCAATCACATGGCATATTCACCAATCAATATGCACACCAAATCATCATCAACATCATTAATCATCAACACCATAATCATAATAAAGCATTATCATACAACATCAATCATCGTCAAGCACTTAGGATCTCAAAATCCACTCTGGTAATCGATTACCAACCTCTAGTAATCGATTACTTGCGACCAAACACTCTGGTAATCGATTACCAAACTTCTGTAATCGATTACCTACACACCAACTCTCTGGTAATCGATTACAACATCTCTGTAATCGATTACCTGCGAGCAAACAGCCCTCCTGGTTGCCCAGAACCCTCTGGTAATCGATTACCACTCCTGGTAATCGATTACCCGCGACGCAGATTGCAGTTCTTACAATCTCCACCAATTCCAAACCTCTCTATTCAATCTCTAATCAATCCTTTTCATCAAAACATCATTTATTATATTCATCAAACCCCACCAAAGTATCCATCTTTAACAGTTTTACAAGGTTTTCCCATCAAAACCCCAATTCATCAAACCCTTATTAATCCCCTTTTCACTATTCATATTATTCTCATTCAATCTCCTCAAGATTCATAAAGAATCATACAAACAATCATCAATTTACGATTTTCATCATTCATACTCAATACATCAATTATTAATACGAATTAAAGTCTTAAGTTACTACCCAAGCATCCCCCACATGCATATATAAGCAGCACCCTCTCCCCCACCGTACCTTATTGAAGATCGATCAATCAGCAGGGAAGGCTCTTTCTTGGTTCTTGATGATCAAGCTCCAACAATATCTCCTTGAGACGTTGTTTCTCCCCTCCTTGGCGTTCCGCTCTCTGACGTTTTTACGAATAAGGATTAGGGTGAACAGATAACCCCTCCTTACTAGAATGCCTAATTGGGCCTGGGCCCACTCTCAACCCCCTTATCTTCTTTTTAAAATGAAGTAGCTTTATTAATAAAACTACTAATAATGTTAACACTATTATTTATTCCTCTTATTTAATTAATTAATATTATTAAAAATAATAATACTATTATTTCTTCCTTTTCTTTTATTTATAAAATTTGGGATGTTACAGTAGGGCCATCACTGGTAACAACTAAGAGGATTGACGAGGTGCACCCATTGTGCGGAGTTCCGAATCATGATCCTTAGGAAGAGTTTTGGTGTACATGATCAGAGAGTGAGCATACATGGCATTGTATGATGGTGTTGAGATGTGAATTATATTATGAGTATTATGTGTAGAGTGTAAAGAGTATGTTTTGATGATTTGTGAAGTGTGACTTATATAATTGTGATAAGTTAACATGTTGAATAATAAGAGTGTGGGATGATATGATTGATGATGATTATGTGATGAAATTAATGATTATGACTATGTGTTGGGTGAGGATAGGGTATCCTTTTGCGTGCATGTATAAGTATGTGTTCTTTTCCTCACCGTACTTTCTGTGGTTATTTTATAGGCGACAAAGATGGCACTCAAGGTGCCGAGTATTGAATTGAAGGGTTTCCGCTCTGATACGCGTGACATGAGGATATTAGTAATAGGGTTTGCTTTATTATGATATTGAGTAGAGATAGATGAAAACTATTTTAAGTGCCTTGCATGGCCATGATGAATATTTTGAAGTTGACATTTAATATTTGATGTTTTAGTTGTTTTGAAACCATTGACCTTATATTTTATTATATGAAGTTGACTTTGAGTTAAATGGCGTTTTGAAATAGAGAAATGTGAACCTTTTTACCCGATGTGGGTTACAACTTTTCCTTTTATTTCGATTTATTGATTGTGTTAGAGATTGAGGTAGAAGGGTGTCACATCACACACGTTGGATGACGGACAGGGACGGCGACAACGAATGACACAAGGCTTGTTGAATAGCAAAGAAACCTTATATTCTTGGCCATTTTCACAGGACCATAAAAACCCGTTAAACCACCAGTTTTCATCAGGTAGACCAGTTTTACTGGTTCTTGCCGGTTTTGTGGTTCTTTAGGACTGGACACATGACCGGTTTACCAGCCGGTCCAGTTTTCAGAACACTAAGTAATAGTTAGTGTTGCACATCAATTTGTAGTATCTTACTATTGAGCATTGTCGTATTGATATATGATCGAATCCCCAAATAAAACATAATATCCATCGATCCTACTCAAATTCACACATCGTCCTCAATCATAGTGGCTGCACAGTGGCTGAAATTTTCTCCCTCTTAATTAAAATAAATAAATAAACAGAATATATGTCGATTAAAATTATTCAGATGATTGCATAAATGACAATTAGCAAGTATGGATATCAACGAGGCCGAGCGGGCACAAGTAGTAGCTACCCATTACACGCGGGTAAAAATGTGCCCCGTACCTGTAGCGGGTACCCGTTTAACAAGATTTAAACGGGTAGTATAGTACCCGTGGATATCCATGGATACTTATTAAAAAATAATAAAATAAAGTTTTTTTTAAAAAAAATCAAATAAGTAACATTTTTTTAGCATCAAGATGAGCCATTGGTATATGACCATGTTGAAGGTGGAAAATCTGACCTGTCACCATCACCGCAAGAGTGGTCTTTTGGTGGCCAGAAAAATCCCATTTGTTGACTAGAAACTGGGGAAATGAAGCAAGGGACAATTGATTAAAAGGTGAAAATGTTGTTGGCGATGAAAGAAATGACAAAGAAAGCGATAAGGATTGTGATAACAATGAAAAAGAAGAATGAAGTGCCGGAATGGAATGGTGTGGAAATAATCTTGTTGAAAAGAATCGCGCTGGAATGGAGATGAACGAGTCGAACGGAGATGGATGTGAATTGGAACGGTTGAACGGAGATGGTTGCAAACTGGAACGGTCAAAAGGAGATGAACGAACTGGAATGGTGCAAGATAGAGTCTCACCGGACAGAATCACATTGGAACGAAGATGAACTAATTGAACGGAGATGGACGCGAATTGGAATGGTCGAATTGAGATGGCCGCGAACTGGAACGGTCAAATGAAGATGAATGAGTCGCCGACGATGTAGTACAAGTGGACGCGTCTAGAGGAAGAGGGCGCATGGGCTAGCGCAGTTGCAAGGAGAGGGCAAGGGTCTGAGCTGAGTTTCTTTGCAAAAGGAAGGGAAACAAGTCAAATTAGGGATTTTTCAGTTTAACTATTTGGTTAAAGGTTTTTAAAAATTTTATATATTTATATTATGTATTAATGATATTTATGTAATTTCATGTATACGGGTACCCGCAGGTACGGGTACCACTAAACCCGTCCCCACACCATCCCGATTTATATGCGGGTAATCTAAGAACCAATTAACTTTAACGCTCGGATAACGACCCGTTTACCCATACGAACCGGACCCACAACGGATTTTACTCACGGATACTTGCGAGTGCGGGTATTTTTGTCATCCCTATTAGCGAGGAAAGGTTAAAACAACGGTATTTGGAAGAACAAACTTTGGACAAAATACTCGTGAAAGTCAGAACCTCAACTTGCGGATCACAAAGTCACAGATGGGAAAGGTAAACCATACTACTCACATGGCATGGCATATTCTAACCATTGGTGTAAGCTACAAAATTGTGCCTTGCTCCACTCAATTAATCTCGTCGGGATTAGATATCATGTAAGTGGATTTATTTGTAATTTTTTTTAAAAAATAATTACTTTTTTTTTTAAAAAAAGTAATCACTTTTAAAAATTTTAAAAGTGTTTGTTTGTGATTTTAAAAATAAGCAAAATATATAAAAAAAAATTGAATTCTAATTGTAATCAGAAGCTTTTCTTACATGCTTCTCAAGATAATTAAACCAATTTTTAGAGAGAATATTAAGAAAAAAAATGTATAATGGTAACTAAACACAAATTAACTTTCATTTTTATAAAAATCTTTTAAAAAATAATTAACATTTTAAAAAAATATATGAATCACTGTTTTTAAATTTAAATAAATGTGCCGATAAACATTCTTCTATTAGGTTAAGGGCCAATTTGCTTGTGCTTAAAAAAAGTACTTTTTTAATTTGCTTAAAAAAATTATTTATTTTAGAGATTCTTGTATAATCAGAAATAAATGTTCGTTTGGCTACAATAAAAAAAGTATTTTATTTGCTACAATAAATGCTTTCACATTGTTTAATAAATGCATTAACATTGTTAAACAATCTTCTCTCTTTACGAAAGGGTTGTGGCTCAGTTGGCAACGCAGACTGAGATTGTGAGAAGAGCTCCCGACTTCGATCCCCACTAAACACACTCTTCGGGAGGGGTGAGGAGCCTTAACTGTGACTAAGCACCGAACAGGATTGCCCCTGGTAATAGGGGATACATGTGGTTAACACAAAAAACAATCTTCTCTCTCTGCTTTTTTCAAGAAGCAACTCTAAGTTGCTTCTTAAAAAAAGCGGAAAACTGATTATTTCCTGATTCTGCTTCTTGAAAAAAGTTTAGACAAACATCTTCAAAATTCATATAAATGATTTTTTAAAAAAAAAAGATTCTTTTAAGAAATAATTTTAAACAAACAGCGTCAAAGAATGTCACTGTTTAATAAGTAATTGGGTCCTACTGCCCGAGCTTTATTTCTCCACATTAATTTATACAAGGAATTTCATGGATTTTAGGAGAAAAGACGTGTAAGGGAGAGGGGAAGAAAAGGAAAAAAAAAAAAAATAGGCCTACTTATAAAAATATCAGTAGGTGTTTTTAACAACAAATAACATTGTTAGTATCTAAGGAATTAATTATAAAATATTCAAATTAAAATATTTAATTAAATTTTTTATTATAGGAACTTAATTAAAAATTTAATAAAATTATAGGAGTTTACACATTACTTTAATCTTAAAATAATTTATAATTATAATTTTGTTAAAAATGTTTAAATAAAATCCAACATGCACTTATATTACTCTCAAAGATATGGTCTTCTATTTCCGTAAAAAAAAAATGGTCTTCCATAAAAATCAATAAATCAATAAAGAAATAGTATAATCTTTCCCTTAATTTACAGATCAGGTTTGAAAACTAATCCAAATATATATGTTAAAAAATAATTGACCTGTAAAACTCACATGTTATAAGTGTCATTTCTTATTGATCTCTCGTTTTAAAAGTTTAAAATAGCATTAATTATTTTTAGGTTTAATTTCACTTCTAGTCCCTCTAATTTTGACTATGTATAATTATAGTCCCTCAAATTTTTTTTAGCAAATTAAATCTCTTAACTTTTAAAATTAAGCAAATTTAGTCTTTCATCAATTATCTTATGCCTAAAACCTTTAAATTCTCACTTTCTTCTCAATTTCTTCAGAAATTGAATCAATCAAATCATTTTAAAGGTTCTTAAATTCTAGAGTCACAAATCAAAATATCAAATTCCACCTAAAATTAAAAAAATAAAAAATTTCTCTCTTTAAACTCTAATCACAAAACCTACACTTAAAATTCTTCAAATTTTATTAATTTTTTTACTTTTGAACCTTGAAAACTATTTTATATCTCAAATCCATCATAACCCCCTAAATATTTAGATTGAAAAATTAGAAAATAATTGATGATGGATCAAATGCTATTTTTACCTATCTTAATAGTTGAAAAGGAAATTTATAATTCATAACTTAGAAAATAAAATCAATTAAACATAAACTAGTATCTTAATTTTATAAATATATAGTTATATAAATATGATAAAATAATTTTTGAAATAAATTATATATGTGTAGATATATATTTTTATTCAATTACATTATTTCTCAAATGTTGAAATTAATAAAAAAATTAATTATTTTTTAATTTTACTTTTTTTGTATTAAATGGAATTTATTTCTAGACGCCCTTGTAGGCTGCTGCGCAAATCCCCCACAACTTCCGGGGACCACCCTACCTGGCAGCATCGGTAGTGGTTTTTTAAGGCCTTTCCTTTATCATATTTTTCTAACTATTTTCTTTGTATTATCTTTGATCAATATATATATATATATATATATATATATATATATTTCTGTACTTTTTTCCTTTTAAATCATATGTACAATAAGTTGAAACAACTATACTACGGTGAGTCTAACTCTTCTCACGACAATTTTGTTATTATCCATGACACTCCAACCCAAGATTTTATTTAAACAAATACCTACTTCAAATAATCCCGTTGGTATCTTTATACTTTATTATCAAGTAAATTTTAAATTATTATATAAATTATAGATTGAACCATCATTATCATCATTGTATACCTAAAAAAGATAACAATGAATAAACTCAACCAACTACACCTCAAGATTAGAGTCGGCAAAATAGATTAGCCTGATTGGACCGACCCGTAAAAGCTCGTAAAAACATAGGACTTTGACACTTATTTTAGAAGTCCAAATAACTCTCGGACTTTCTAGTCTAACCCGATAAAGTCCTCTACCCGCAAAAAGGTCGGGTAGCCTGCAAACAACCGCAAAGAAATCGGGCTACCGACAAAAAATGTAGGGCTCGTGCACATATTTTAGGAGCCCGAATAACTCACGGGCTTTTTAGCCCAGCTCGATAAAGTCTGCTACCCGCATCACACCGGGCCGAGTAGCCCAAATTTCCAGCTCTACTTATGAGGGGTGTTCATATCCAATCCAATCCAAACCGCGTAAATTGAACCGAAAAATCGAAATACAAAAAATCGAAAACCGCAAAATCTGAAATTTTTATTTGATCGGATTGGATTTCGAATTTTAGGTTGAAAACCCATCCGATCTAATTTAAACCGAACTTATATATACATATACTATTACTTCTAAAATAATCATATATTTATAGTTATATATATTTATAAAATTATTTATACTAATATACTTTTTTATAATTTTATTATCTAATATCATGTTAATATTTCTATAATTATATTAATTTAAAACTAGTTTTAAAATGATTTTCATATCTCATGTCCTTTTTTATATAATTTTATATTTAATTTAATAAATATAAGTTCCAATAAAAAATATTTATTATTATTTATAATTTTATCACTTTTATCTAATATTTAATATTTAATGTTTATTTAAAAAACCGAAAACTAATCCAATCTAATTTAAATTGGAACGGATGATTTTTTACTTTAAAATTGTAATCGAATCGCAATTACCCTATTATCATAAACCCTAAATCAAATCACAGTGAATCACGCAACCATTACTATCCATTTCTCATTCGTTTGGTTTACAGTAGAGTAAAATTGATTATAGAAATTAATGGTTTAGATAAATGATGTACGCTTTATGAAATACGTTGAACAAAAGTGATTTAAAATCAATTTTCAAAACCATAGTTTTGTTTCACTAGAATTTTAAACAAACGGGCTAGAATTTGTCTAAGCAAAGAGCCACAAACGTCTACCATACACCATGTGATTAACGCCCTCATTATAATCTATTTATCCCCATTATCATCGCCCTATATTTTTAAATCTCACATAGAAACCTGATTTTGCTAGGGGCGCTGCGCTGGATAAAAAAACTGAAAATATTAACACCAAAATCAACCAAAAACAAAAGGAAAGTAAAGAAAAAAAAATCGTCGGAGTGACAAGAAGGAACCAATGAGGTTCGGCCACGTAAGAGGAAGTGCCCACGTGGGAAGAGTAGATTCGTTATTCCGTATCGGAGTGAGTAGGAACTACACAGAAAGTCCAAAATATCTCAGAAACTATCGCTCACGTGTCTTTCGCAATGTTTTTAGCGTTTTCAATTCTACTCTCACACACCCTACCCTACAAAAGGCCACCTCCTCTTCCAAGCCTAAAATCTCAAAGCTCTTTTTTTTCAGAGGCACGATGGCGAAAAGGGTTTCGATTTCGTTCCTCTTCGTGTTCGCTATCTCTCTCCTTGTTTCTCTCCCCACTCAGATCTACGCTGATGAATCGGAGGCCAAGGAATTCGTGCTCACATTGGATCACTCCAACTTCTCCGACACTATCAGCAAGCACAATTTCATCGTCGTCGAGTTCTACGCGCCTTGGTATATTTCGATTCTGCCATTTGTTTCTCTTCTTTTTTCTGGTTGATGTTTAGTCGTCCCGATCTGTTCCATTTGCTTTCACTGTGTTGTAGATCTTACTTTTACTGGTTTCTTATTAGAATTTCCGAAATCGTATTTACACTGATGTCCATATTTTACGCAGATTTAGGTATATTATTTTGTTTTATTTGTTTTGTGTATTCATTTCAACGATTAGTGAAATTGAACCCTATTCTAGACCTACATTTCAAATCCAATGGTCAAAATTTGTTGTTTTGACCGGTAAGCTTGCTGCATGCTCCTGGATATGGCTGAATTTGGGCTTTTTCGTGTTTCCGATGACTGAATGTATCAAAATCTATTTCATAGAGACCAATTGTTATCAATATTATTGCATTTGCAGTTTTCATATAATTTTTAATTTGGTCTTTGTTTTCTAGGTGTGGCCACTGCAAGAAGCTTGCTCCTGAGGTATTTTGTCCTATTTTTATTTTTTGGTGATTCCTTTAATTCGCCTGTTAAGATTATGCAAATGCTGATTTTCTGTCATATTTTTTTCTGCAGTATGAAAAGGCTGCTTCTGTCTTGAGTAGTCATGATCCTCCGATTGTTTTGGCTAAAGTTGATGCTAATGAGGAGAAGAACAGAGACCTTGCATCAGAATATGAAGTTAGGGGATTCCCAACTATTAAGATTCTGAGAAGTGGTGGGAAAAACGTTCAAGAATACAAAGGTCCTCGTGAGGCAGATGGTATTGTAGACTATTTGAAGAAGCAAAGTGGTCCTGCATCAACTGAGATTAAATCTGTTGATGATGCTAGTACTTTTATTGGTGAAAATAAAGTTGTTATTGTAAGTGATCAAACATTGCACTGTTGCTTTATTTTAAGTCACATTGTCCTATAATCTTATTTTCCTATGTTTTCAGGTTGGAGTTTTCCCAAAATTTTCTGGGGAGGAGTTTGAAAACTTTACTGCATTAGCAGAGAAGTTGCGTTCTGACTATGACTTTGGTCACACTCTGGATGCTAAACACCTTCCACGGGGAGAATCATCAGTGACCGGGCCCTTAGTTAGGTTATTCAAGCCTTTTGATGAGCTTTTTGTTGACTTCCAGGTATTGTTGATTCCTGCAGACTGATTGTTCCATTTTACATATTTTAATTTTTTTAATTTGGCTGTGTAATACTGTCTCATGCTTGTAGGATTTCCATGTGGAAGCTCTAGAGAAATTTGTTGAAGAATCTAGTCTCCCTGTTGTGACTGTCTTTAACAATGATCCCAGCAATCACCCTTATGTTGTCAAATTCTTTAACAGTCCCCATGCAAAGGTAATATGCTATCTAAGTCAGTTTTGTTCCATCAATATTAAACTGGTGGATTTGTCTTTATCATACTGTTTTAGCAGCATTTTATATTTGTTACTGAGACTGACCTTCTGTTAGTGCCCTCCCCTTGAGTTTACCATTTTGTACTTCATAGCATTTTCCAAACTCTGCATGCTTTCAGTACATTTCCTGTTCCAGAACATATATTGTTTCCTTTGCTTTGTTTTTTGGCCAATCTTATCCTGTGTCACAGAAACCTAAATTAAGGTTTTGAAATTGGTAGGCAATGTTGTTCATCAACTTCACTGCTGAAGGTGCTGAATCTTTCAAATCAAAATACCGCGAAACTGCTGAGCAATTTAAACAACAGGAAATTAGCTTTCTGGTGGGAGATGTTGAAGCTAGTCAAGGTGCTTTCCAGGTTTGTATGACAATACCAAAGAATCTTTAGTCATTCTTTGCTAAATATCAATGTTTGACATTGTGAATGGCTTTCTTGGCAGTATTTTGGACTAAAGGAAGACCAAGTACCTCTAATTATTATACAACATAATGATGGGAAGAAATTTTTCAAACCCAATTTGGAACCCGATCACATTTCAACTTGGTTGAAGGCATACAAGGTTATGCTCATCTCTTAGCAGCTTATTGCTTTTGCCAGCTAATTTGGTACTAGTAGTTGGGATGTGTCAGTTTAGTGAACTCTTCAATTTAAAATTTTGTTATGTGTGTTCATCATTTTTCTCAATATTTCAGGATGGAAATGTTGCACCATATGTTAAGTCTGAACCTATTCCTGAAGTTAACAATGAACCTGTTAAAGTGGTAGTTGGGGACAGTCTTCAGGACATAGTTTTCAACTCAGGGAAGAATGGTATACTTTTTTGCCTTTTCTATTTGGCTTTATAGCATGAATTATCAGATATGTGCTCTAACCAAATGTCATGTTTCTAAAGTATTTTTGTTCCTTGCATGTGAAGGAGCATTTTGGTCCGTCTAACTAAGATGATTAGATAAACCACATTTCTAGGACTAAGCAAATTTCTCTTTCTCACTATACTGTTAGTGTCCTGAATACTGCAAAGGATGAGGGAAAAGATTTAATCTTTTTATTCAAAATTATTTTAAGAAAAAAAAAATAAAGGTCTCTGGTAAAATATTGATCAAATCATTCCTTTAAAAACTAAAGATATTTTAGCAAAATAGAAAGTGGCATCAAAGTAGTCAATACTCCCTCTTAACCTTCATTAGCTTGTGATCATGCTGTTTAATAGGAGTTGAAGCTCTCTTGACTGTAAAGATCTGGTTATTGTGGCCAGCCACGTTTACGTTTACTGATTATGTGGCATTAGTTATACATACAAAGTAACATGTCCTTTTCATACCATTCTGTATCTATGATTATATATGGCAGTAATTTTAAACACAAATATATTCTCTCATACATCACTTGTGTTGATTAGTTGTTTGCCTTGATCATTTGGAGTTGGAATAATATAACTACTAACATATAACACACATTGCAGTTCTGCTGGAGTTTTATGCTCCTTGGTGTGGTCATTGCAAAAAGTTGGCTCCAATATTGGAGGAAGTTGCTGTCTCATATCAAAGTGATGACGGTGTTATTATTGCAAAACTGGTAAGAAATGTATCTAATTTTCAGTTTTGCGATTGTGCTATGCTAGTAAATTTGTTCCAATCTAGTGTTGAAGTAGCTTTGACAGCTAAACTGAAAGCCATTTGGTATAAAAATAATTGAGCAGAATTCAAGAAATACATTTTAATGAAATTATCATGTTATATTTTTTTGCTAAACTTTATTCTATACATCGTCCGTGTCACTTCAGGATGCAACTGCCAACGACATACCAAGTGAAACCTTTGATGTCCAAGGATATCCAACTCTATACTTCAGGGCAGCAAGTGGAAAAATATCACAATATGATGGCAACAGGACCAAGGAAGACATCATAGAATTCATTGAAAAGAACCGGGATAAACCCTCTACACCTGCACAGGAGGAAAAAGGAAAAGATGAGCTTTGAGAGGTAACTGTCCTTAGATCATTAGTTGCCAATTTCATTCTAATGGTATTAAACCTCTCTTCAAAGTTTCTAATTCATACTTTGCTTTAGTCTCTTTGCAGGAAAGAAACTGTTGCTCTTAGGAGGGGATACAGACAGACGGTTACATGTGGGGTCTACATGTCTTTGTATCTCAGAATCAGAAGTTAGAAAATCTTAGTGCCAATCTATCTTCCTTTGCTTTACCTTTTATCTTTTCGGTCTCCTCTTATGTATTTCTGAATAAAAATGGGAGTTTTGTTTGGCGGAGTAGAGTTTAGTACTGGAAAAGTTGTGGCTGTAAAAAACCAATCCGAGTTAAATTAATAGATGCTTTTAGATTTTACAATTAAGTTTCCAGTATCGCGACATATCTTATTAATCCATATTATAAAAGAAATAAATTAAGTTTAAGTTGGTAGTTTAGATAAATCGATAAAGGATGCTTGGTTCACAAACACTGCTTAGTATCTCCCTGATTCTTAAATCTCATGCTCTCAGTACGTAATTTAATCCAACAATCAGAACTGTTTTCGACTTTTCATACGTTTAATCAATATAATATATTCGCATTATATAAAAAAATATATAATATATTCGCAGTGTGCTATTGCTCTTTTTAGATTATATTTTAAGTTGCCTTCAGAAAATTGTCATTTTGAGACGGAGTCCGAAATTTACCTTGGATCGTCTTTCGTTGGGCTTACGTTCTTGGGTCTGTTTAGGAGCCTATTTATTGAACGAAATACAGCAAAATAGGTATTGGTCGAGGCGAAATATAAATGGTTTTACATGGAAAATACGATGCATATATACGATTTGATTTTCCTGTTTTTACTTTTCAATCATAGCGAAATATAAATGGTTTTACACGGAAAATACGATGCATATATACGATTTGATTTTCCTGTTTTTACTTTTCAATCATATTGTACAATTAACTTGCAATTGACGTCTGTTTGAAAAATATTCGTCAACTTGTAAATTTCTGTCCCCAATCTCCTATATTGGAAAAACACTTCTACAAATTATGAGGTATATCCATTATTTGGATAGTTCAATAAAAGTTTAACTAATTATATAATGGTTTGTATAGCACATGATGAACTTATAAGTCTAAACCATAAATTTATATTAAGTGTCTGTTTGGAAAACCCTTGCAAACATAAGTTTGCTCATTCTAATGCGTTATGTTTGCTCATTCTAATGCACATTAGCGCAAAATCTCAAAGGAACAAGTTATTGCTTTTGAGAGAAAGTAAGTTTGAAATAATGCTACTAAGGACAAACATGCTCTAAGTATTGTTACTCTCTTTACACTAAATAATAAAAAATAATGATTTTTGTACACTCAATTTTTTTACATCTTCATTTCCATCTCTATGTTTAATCTACCAAACAAGTAAGTTGAACTTTAATTATTACTATTTTTCTTTTACTATGTTATGTTTGATTATTGACTTAATTTTCTTAATGTTATCTAAAAAATGAATTTCATTTTTTAAACTTTGCTTCATGAAAGAACTCAATTTTATTAAAATTTATTTCAAATGGGAATACTCTTTTTATTTTGAAAGGCACGTGATTTGATAAATGACATTTTGATAATGATATTATTAAATAAGAAAAAATTAGTTAACATTTACGCTTTTGAACCACCATACTTGTGGTTTTTTATTTATATTCGAGGCCGTAGTAATATTTTTTTTTTCACAAAGTTTTCGGACTTGATATGAAATGAAACTCTTCTTTAAATTTTTTTTTGTCAAAGATATGATATATTAAAACCTAGAAGGCAGCCAAACGACACTTACATAAAAGGGATAATAACCCTAGCAGAGCGATTCTGAAATGCTCAAATATATACATTGAAAAACTATAAGACATGCTCGCTTAGATATATAAACAAGAACCAACGAAATAAAAATAAATTCCTAATCTCCACTATAGTCAACTCATTACCTACACCAATATGTTTTTTCTTACTAACAAATGAATATTGAATATTTTTACTATTTTCTAATCGTTTGTTCTTTATCTCCTTTTTTTTTTTGGACCAAACTGGCTCTGCCGACACTGCGAGTATGCAATTTGGAGGCCCATTAATCATCAAATGTGGACATATTTAGCCTCACCAACATATAGCAGTTAGGGAAGGAGATATGAGCTCTTAGTGAAGTAGAGGAAAAGAGACAACACAAGAAAAAAAACAGAGGGGGATGACCGTAAAACAGAAGAGGGGTTGTGGGTGACCGGAAAAAGAAGAGAATGAAGTGGTAGAAGGGATGAAGGAGGTGACTGGAAAAGGAAAGGAGAGGAAAGAAGTGGTAGTGTGAAAGAAAGTAGGAGAGAGAGAAAAAACTCTCACATGGAGAGAAGAAAACCTACCCTTAAAAAAAGTTAAAATTGTATTGTTTCCAAGCTTCGGCTTTTCGGGTCCATTTGTTAAAATTGTATTGTTTCCAAGCTTTAAAAAACTTTGTTTAAGAGAGGAATAGGCTTTAAAAACCAAAACAACAACAACAAAAAACTTCCAGTCTTTTGGGCTCTGGGATGGAAAGGGCCGGTATGTAAGGGAATAGGCTTGATGACACTAAAATAACGCCATTGCTTTTCCCACTCCTTTTTTTTGTTATTCTCACCCATTCCGTTTTTTTTAATTTTTTTTCTAACAACCCCCTCACAAGTTATCTTATATCCTCCACGGGAAGCAATCATGTTCGAGCCGTACAATATTGCTATTTGGTATGAATACTTCATATAAAAAATGTTGTGAATTATATTTAACCAATTAGGGAGGGGATACTTCGTAAAAGAAAAAAAATTAGGGAAATTAAAGGATATATATGAATAGAGAAAGACAATTTTTTTGGTAGCTGCAATACATTACTATTTGTCCTTGTTTCACTAGAGTTGCTTCATACATTAGTTTTATAAGTTGTTTGGTGTGGGAGGAATGAGTATGAATGGAAGAGAAATAAATTTTTAAGTTGTTTGGTATAAAAAAAATAAGTGTTAAATAGAAGAGAAATAGGTTATTGTGTTGTATGCCCTCATTTCTCCCCTATCTCTCACCAAATTTGTGGAGAAATAAAAAGTATGTGGACCCACAATTTTTTGACATTTCTTTAGCATTTTTTCTCCTCCACCAAACAAAGGAAGTTGTCATCTTCTCTCCCATTCTCCTCTTTCCCTATTTCTCCTTTACTTTTTCTCCACCACACAATGGCTTAAAAGATTAACTTAAAAATATGCAGAATCACACCGAACTATTCTTATAAAATGACTCTTAACTCTCTAGTTGGGAGCAATCCTTGGGTATTGTTGTCATTGCCATGCCTTTACTGTGTAAGTGTAACCATTTTTTATTTTCTCTCTCCTAATATTAACGATTTCACAACGGAAGTTGGAGGCTAATTAGTTTGCTTGTGTGAGACAACAACTAGTTTCTCTGGTGGTTATGGCAGAGCCACATGACTAAATAGAGGAATAAAAAAAACAAAAGAAAGAAGCTAAGAAAAACAATTTGTTCTGCGAGCAATTCTAACTAGATGGATGATCAGCTTAGTAGCCTTGTTATTTTTCTTTAGTTGCCTTAGTGTTTTGGTTATGAGCAAGCAAGCTTTGTATTACAAAGTTTATTTGTTTAGTATTGTAATATGCCATGTTCATTTGTGGTTGTAAATGTTGTATGACTGCCCTTAAAGTTTAATGAATTACAATCTTGGATCGAAACAAAAACATGTATGGGTACTTGAGAAATTCCCTATTGCTATTCTTTTTTATCTATCGCATTTAAGGAATTTTTTATTGTATTTATCTGTCTCATTTAGAATTTTAAGAGAGTATCATTTATTTTTTTCAACCTTTACCCTTAATAACACATAACAAGTGAAAAAAATATTGATTGGAATAGAAAGACAAAAGGTATATTACGGGAAAAAAAAATATATTTAATGTAAATTAGTATATTTATTGCATTTTTTAATCTGCATGTTTTTTTTGTAGTGGGATAGATAAATAGTAACGAAGGTATTCCTACCTCACTAGTTGAAAGAGGTTTTATTACCAATGGGTTTTGATTTTTTTTACACATCTAAACTTCTGGGCTATTTTAGTAAAATTAATTGATAAGTTAATCGGTAGCTCCAAGTTAATAAGTTAACTTATTGAATTAGAAGTATTTAGTAAAATCAACTGATAAGTTAGTTGTAAATGTGACACAAAAGGCTATACTTACAAGTTTTATCATATAAATTCTATTTTTTCTAAATAAAAATTATATTATTAGGTAATTATGATTTTATAATTTTTAAATTCTTATTAACTTTTTAATAATAAAATATTTAATTAAAAATTAAAATAAATAGTATAATTTAAAAATAATGCCTAAAAATAGTAAAAAGAGAATCATAATTTAAATAATTTTAAATTTTCAAATAAGAGGAGAATATGAAGAGGGTGGTGGGAGAGAGACAAAAGGGGGGTTTTTATTAGAAACATTAAAAAATAAAAAATTAAAGGCAAATAGTAAAGTGTATTTGATTATAAGAATAAAAATGGAAAAAAAATAAATAAGTTAGAAGCTAGCTAAAGTAGCTTATAGCTCATAAGTTAAAAGTTCTAAAAGTAAGTTACTTTTATGTACCTTATCAAACAGTTTGGCAGAACTTGAATATAAATTTTGGGGAGTCGAAATAAGATTTTAATACATAAATAAATGTATAATATTATAGGTTTAATTACAAAATTTTTAGCACGCCCGTAGTACCCACTCCTCTTTTACAAATACTTCAATTTGTGGTTAGTAATTTTTACTCTAATTTATAAGAAAAATTTAAATAAAAAAATACTAACTATATAAGAATATGTGTTAAAATTATAGTGGTGGGAGTATTTACTACCAGAGTACTACGTGTAATTTTAGTCATTCAGGTTGTTTTTACCACATTAAGTCCATCAATTTTTAAAATTAAACAAACTTGGTCCCCCATCAGTTTGTCTTCTACCTAAAATCTTCAAATTCTTATTTTCAATCTAAATATTTGATAGTTTATAATATATTTGAGATATATGGAATAATTTTAAAAGTTCACAAGTGAAGTTTTTAATAGAAATTTAATAAAATTTAAAAGATTTTGTAGGAGGTGAAATTGGGGATTAAAGAGGGGGAAATTAACATTTGTCGATTTGATTTTAATCAGCTGAAATTTAATATTTTAATTGTTGAGTTTTGAATTTAATATATAAGATTTAAAATGACATAATCAAAGTGATTATTTTTGTGTTTTACATATAAGACAATTGGCATGAGACAAAATTTGCTTAATTTTAAAATGGAGAGATTTAGTTTGTTAAAAAAAAATTAAGAGATCAAAATTATGCATAACCAAAACTAAAGAAATCAAAATTACAATTAAACCCTACAATGTAATATTAACACAAAATTGACTATTAAAATAATATGTTAATAGTTTAAATTATCCCCAATTGAATAAATGTTGTGAAACAATTTCTAAAAAAAAAATACTTGAGATATTATGAGAAAATTTATTATTAACAACTAAGAATATATGTATTTTTAATAATTATATAATATGTATATATGTAAAAAAATTAAAAAGTTAAGTTCCGTCTCTGGATCAAATTAATTTATAAGTTAATTAAGTTATGAATTTAATTGATATATACTATCAGTGTAAAGGAGTTTTAAATTCAATAAATAATGTAACACTCATCTGTTATTAAATTCAATAAATGATGTGACAGTACATCATTGGATGTTTATATTATTTTTTTTACACCGATAGTATATATATATTAAACTCTTAATTTATTAGCCTATCAAAACTTCCCTTCCCACGTTATTTTTCTTTTTTATGTCCTATGATATCATCACGTATCTCCCTCACTCTCTTTTTTTTTATTTCTATTCCTCTTTTTCTACCCTCCCCATACCCTAAAATTTGGGGAGAAATGTTGTTTATACATGTACAACATAGAGTGAGAAAGAGAGAAAAGAGGGAAAATAGAGAGAAATGTGAGATATGATAAGTGATATGGTGGAGAGAGATAGAGAAAAAAAGTGTGTTGCATAAGTTGTTGTATGTCTTTTGTTGTATGAAAAAGTTATCTCAAATTTGGGTGTCGATGAATCATTATCATCTATCAATACCAGTTTCGTTTTGAATAGCAGCCACTAGTATGACGACACACTCTCATCTCTCTCAAACTCTCACAATAAAGCCCTCAGCTGCACTTTTGCTATTGAAACGTATTTAAAAGCCACCTTTCACACAATGCAAGTTTGTTTATAATAGAGTGACAGATATATAATTTTATATTTGTGGTACAACTCACAAAAGAAAATTAGTGGAAATCAGGAGCTACGGATTGGCCGAATCACTATACGTCAAAAGTTTTATTTAGAATTGAAATCCAACGCACACCATTTGTTTAGTTAAAGCGTTGATTTACTTCTTGCCAGCAAATTAGTAATACTGTACCTAGTGGAATGGAAAGGTCTCTTTAGGTTTTACGTGGAAAAAAAAAAAATCACAAGTCATAAATTCTCAGTTAAATTTTCAGAAAAGAAATTCACAGTTAACTCGTACTTGGAATTCATTAAACTCTTTAGAGTTAAGGAGAAAACCACAATTAGGAGCATGATCATAAACTATATATAATCTGCATCAGCCACTCACTTATAGTGTTATTTTTTTATACCACTGCCAACCCTTTCAGTTTGGGTTTTGATCTCTCTGGAGGCTCAGGAGACATGGCTTTCCTTTTGCTATTACTATTACTGCTATTATTACTGTTATTATTGTTGATGAGATTGTCATTGTCTGAATCTATGGAACTGTTAGCATGTTCTTCATCACAAGAATTATCAAGGGACTTGGAAAAGTAAGGCTGAAGCTTCTCCAAATCCGATAATTGTAGAGGCTTCAATAGAAACTTCTCTGCACCTCCTTCCAAGCACCTATTAACAAATTAATAAAATTGTTAATTAAATAATGAAATGATACATCATACTCAACTAAGTGTTGTGTGTTTGATTTAACGTACGTTTAGACTGACCAAACTCATGTTTGGATTCACAACAGAACCATATCTCTTATTTAAAACGTGAGTTTATCACATTTTAATATTAAATCAAATAATTTTAATATAATCCAAACATAGTATATATCATGAATCAACTATCTTAAAAATTTAAGCCGTTGAGTGGAGAATGTGGAAAACATATGAATAATTTTATATTATATATTTATCTTCAATTCCCAAGTTATTTTAAATGAAGGTGCAACCAATTTTGGTAACCTTAAAGATGAATTCTCTTTCTTTTACATGTAAAGGATATATAAACAAAGAAAAGAGGGAGAGAAGTTAACATTTTGCACAATGAAGAAAGCTTACATGCTGATTCTGGAAGGTACATTTTCTGATGACATAATCACAACTGGAACATCTTTCCAAGAAGATCCCTGCAGCAGTAAGCAATGTCAAAAGAAGAAAGGAATGGAAAAACAAAAAGAATTAATAAATAGATAAATTAAAAGAAAAGAAAAGAAAAAGTAAAAGCAAACTTAGATCCTGAAATCTGAAACTTTTCCTTTTTTAATTCTTTTCCCTTTCTTTTCACTGAAAATTGCAGCATTAATTATATTAATCCTAAAAAAATAAAGCTGTGAAGTAAAAATGAACTTGTTCCTTTGCACCCTGCAAGTGAACATGAGTAGATTTTCCAACTGTTTAAATCAAGGGGAAGGGAATGTTATTGTTTAGCATCTCCTTTCTTCTTTTATTTTTTTCAGTCTCTGATGGGTCTACATATGCTACTGAAGCTTAAAAAGACAGAGGGAATTTCGGGAAGATGTCGGGGGAATAAGGGTTAATGTTTCTGACCTTGACTCTTTTAAGTAAATCATAGCCACTCATCCCTGGCATGCAATAGTCTGTCATGATCAAATTCACTTTACTTCCCTGCAATTTCAAACACAAAGTTAAAGTACATTTGCATGTTACTACTATTTTATATTAATAATTTAGAAGGGAGGACAATGAATTAGTAATTAAAACACAAAATTGAATGTTGAATATGTACTAATGCCTAATACCTTTCCGTACCCTTTTTTCAAAAGAGAGATTTATTTAATCAAAATAGAAGACAATAGTAGAGATGATGAATTGATAACAATTAGGAGTGCATACAGTGTAATGAAAGAGTTTCCACTTTTTCTATAAAAGTTTAATTCATTAAATTGAATGGTTTCAATTTCTTTTCCTGAACTGATAAAATGCTTGCTGATTAATTAATTCATTCTAAATATAGGATCTTCAAGTTATTAACTAGGATACGCAATTATGCTATATAATTTATATTGAGATCCATATATATGATAGTGCATTTTGATTCATTTATATATATGCATGCGCGCGCGACCTAATGAAAGAGAAATTTGCAACTGGTGTCCCAAAAAAACAAAGAGTAAGAGATAGACAACTCTATAGAAAGCCACTTTATTGTTGTGATGAGATTTACCTTCCTAACTAGTACTTTTAATTTACGCGATTCCACAAGGAATACACTACCAACAATTCAAGAAATTAACCTATTCACGTGTGTTTTGTTTAATATTGAAATTGGTAAAATTTGAGTTTCGATTAATTATTTTTAATGTTAGAAACGTGATAATTTAACGTTAAACTAAACATGTTTACTGTGTATATATATGTATTCGTTGAATTAGGGAAAAGATATTCCCAAAGCCCATCTTGTACGTACGCACCATTTAATTCTCAGTATATACTGTCTATACATCACTTGAAAAAAAGAAACACAATAACAAAGAAAAAACGCAGAGAAGGCATTTTGGCAATTGAATTCTGTTATTCAAGAAGGAAAAAAAAAAATAAAAAGAGTGAATTAAAAAAGAAATTAATAATGGTGTACCATGCACGATGAAAGGAATCTTACTGTGTTCATAATGGAAACTTAAATTCTCTTATTTCTTTAGGAAGCAAATATACTTGGATATATTAGAAAAATAAAATCCCAAAATGTTTAAGCAGCAATTCCAACTAATAGCTTGGCTCAAATGTGGGATTAAATTATCTTGAAACGGTTGAGAAACAGAAGGAAAAAGAAGATCACTCACCTCTTGCTGTAATGGTTGAGGAGAAGATGAAGATTCTAAAGATTTTGTTGAGGAAGAAGTATCATCAAGGAGACCAAGATATTTCAAAGCCTTATCTCCAGAATCCACGCAGGTAACTGCTTAATCAAGTTGAAAACACAATTTGTACGAGACGAAGGGTATATATATTATAATTAATTAATTAATAATTAATAAAGGTACCTTTGCATGAAGAAGCTCTAAGGAGCCTCTCGAGAAGCTTCCTATCGATAACGCTGTCGTCTACTGCCAACACATGAAAATGCTGCTGCTGTAGCTTTCTGGTATCCACAACCTCCATCGATGAATTAATGAACACTGTCGTTTTGATCCTTTAATTTTCTATGTCTTGCAATATATATAATAACTGGTTTAAGATCAGTGATTGAGTGGTGTACGTTGTTGTCACGCAGAGAGAGAGAGAGAGAGAGAGAGATATGATCAATGAATGGGAGAGAGGTGGAATGTAATTATCTATCGGTTAGCTTTATTGTATGAGTGGGTAGTGCATGAGATGAGATGAGATGAGATGAGATGAGAGGAGAGGAGAGGAGAGGGAAAAACAACTGTGGTGGCACAGTGACATGGATATGTGTTGTTGTTGTGTGCTTCAATTCTGAGATCTTCTCCCTAGATTCTCTCTACCGCGTTGGTACAACCACCACATATAAAACCTTCTCTCTCCTTCCCCTTTCAATTGG
Organism: Sesbania bispinosa; assembly: GCA_026901365.1. NCBI lineage: Eukaryota > Viridiplantae > Streptophyta > Magnoliopsida > Fabales > Fabaceae > Sesbania > Sesbania bispinosa. The sequence goes on from QLOH01000532.1 coordinate 627,649, forward strand.
ATTTTATTTGATATTGCTAAGGAAAAAAACCAACAAGATCTTTGTACCCATCATGACTGTTGAATTTGAGTGTGGATAGGATTGGGCTAACCCTTATTCTAATTAGGTGCATCACTTAACCTTCTTTGTTATCCATAGCTATAGAAAATAAAACTATATATGTGAAAAAAATTTGTATACTAGGAGGAATTCCCGCTTTAACACGTGACAATATGCGAGAGATTATTCTTTCGTATACCAAGTGAGAGAATACTCTAAAAAATTACAATTCATGATATTTTTCACACTTATAGATTTTACAAATTTGTTCACATCTTCTTTCCTCTGGATCATTTCTTTTTTTTTTTATATCATATTAGCCTATTTTTTACTTTCTTTTTATTTATCTCATTTTTTTATATTTCTTTTTTTTTCATATCTCACACCTCAAAATTGGGGTGTACAAGTTCTATTTTTTCTTAAACAAATGTTATTACTTGCATCTTAAGGGTCTGTTTGGTTTGCATTTTCATTTCCTGTTTCCTAGAATTTTACAAAGGAAAAACTGAAAATGCTCATTTCCAGCATTTCCAGTTTTTCCTTTGTAAAATTTCAAAAAACAGAAAACAGAATAAAAACAGAAAATTAGGAAATGAAAATACAAACCAAACACGCCCTAAATTTTCAACTACAATTCTATTCATTTTCCCGTGCGATGTCAATAGAGTGGAGTGGGGTTTTGTTTGTTTATACTCTTCACTTAATTTCAACTTAATTATTTTATAAAATATTATTGCCTTGTCTACCTACTTTTGTTTAATTGTAAATACACAGCGCTCGATCTGATGTCTAAAGAGGATGCATGGGGTAGGATAATTAAGGAGAGACTTTGCTCCAATTAACGGATTATCTTACCTCAGCCTACTTTAGCCTAATATTTCGCAAAGAAATGTAGGATGTGACCCCTTATTCAATGAATCCTGAATTTCACACGTTATTATTTTGTTAACAATCATATTTTCATACCTTTTCTTTATGGTAAAAAGAAAGAAAGTGATGAAGAAAAAAATAAAGTGATGAGTAAAACATTTTTTAATTATCATCATTTTGTTTGTAGAAAAAAAGACCATATGTTGCTCATATACGATTAATGAGAAGAATAAATCTTGATTGAATACACTTTCGCAAAAGAACTTCTAGAAGATAAAAATAAGTCCAATTTGGATATAACTTATGAAGATGAACTTTAGAGAAAAAAAGAGAATGAATTAAAGAGTTTAAATGAATTTAATTTCTTCATAAGTAAAAATTAGTCTCTGTAGTCCACTTTCTCCATAAGCTCTCCCATTTAACTTCTTCATAAGTAAGTAATTTCAACTTATGGAGAAATTAAATTCATATTATCTCTTTGATTCATTTTATTTTTTTTTCTAGAAGTTCTTTTGTACAAGTTGTATCTAAATTGGGCCATAGAATAAATAAAAAAAGGTCAAATAAATTTAACTTCTCCATAAGTTGAAATTAGTCACTTATGGAGAAGTTAAATGGAAGAGCTTTTGGAGTAGGTGGGCTACAAAGACTAATTTCAACTTATGAAGAAGTTAAATGCATTTGACCTCTTTGATTCATTTTATTTTAAGTTTTTTCACTTAGAAATACTTCTGCAGAAGTTTCATCCAAACAGACTCATAAATGGTTAGGATAAAAATTTATGTAATACTCACGTGGTCACTTTTAAAAGTCACATGATCATTTAAAAAATCAAATGTTTTTATTTTTTTAATTTTGATTTAATAGTTAATATTTACTTATCTTATATAAAAAAAATCACTCTCACTTAATATATCCCTTACATGAGCATGTATATATATGTGTGGGGTAAAATAATTTTCTTTGGCACAAATATTGAGTAAGAAAAATGATTGTTTCGTCCCTTTAAGGTGTTTCATTAACTAGAAAAGAGAAATATAGAAATGGAAGGGGTGAGAAATTTAATGAATATTATGATAAAAAAAATAAAAAGTTAAGAAAATTAAATAAATATGTAAAAGGTGTAAATTGAAGAAATGTTAGAATTCCAAGGTTTTATTATAAGAAATAAGATGTTTGAAGTAACAAATAAGCAATGTCGATAGGAAAATATTTTATTTTAACACAAAAAATAATTTATCTTAATAATATGGAGTAATATTTCTTTTTAGAAGAATTTAAAATAAAGAACAAGTTAACGTATACATTTGAATTAATATTTGTGAATTCCTATTGCCAATTACTATACAACTTCAACCTAGCTAGGTGATTATTGTGACATTTCATCTTTTTTCTTTAATGAATTTATGCTTACTAGTATGATAGCCTAATCTAATTAATATTGTTAGCTACTTTGCACCCAAAATTACGCAAACAACAATAACAAAATCTTCATGAAATCCCACCGAATATCACAAAAAGATGCGTGCTTACCTGAAATTGGACGCAATGTTGACATCGCCCAAGACCTGATCCAAAAATTCGTTTGCAGTCAATTTCCAATTTAATTAAATTTAATTGGAAGAGTGAAACCAAGGAATCAATCCCTCATCCCCTTCAATTGTTCACTTTGGGTAAGCAAGTCACATCACACAATCCAAACAAGATTGTTTAAAATTTTCAGAATTGAAGATCTAACAAAGAAAACAGAAATGAAAAATAATAGAGGGACCACTATATATGCATATATTACAAAATGTCATGGAATGCACATTACACTAATAAAAAGAATACCATTAATGTTTGTATGATAAACAGTAAAAGGGTACAAGAAATAAATAAAGGCTTGGAGTTGGGACCAAAATGGGGTCCCACATAGCAAATATTTGAAATCTTAAGTGGGTCCAAGCAAATATAATCTTTTGTGGGGTCCCAAACCCATTCCTCTCTTGTGATATAGTAGATCCTAATATTTGGAATCTGTTCCCATCGAGGGTGTCCAAAGCAGAAAGTTTTACTTTAGGGCTCAGTCAGTTTTTTGTTCAAAATCCCTTTTTTTCACACTTGAGTGTGGGACCCAATTGTTGTCTGCCACGTGTTACTCCTTCATGTGTAGACCTAATTATCATCTGACATTGGGGACAGAGTTCTAACGTGGTAACACATGAACCGTCAGATCACATCACAATCATTTACCTGGTTTCCTCATTCTTACCTTCGCTTGACTCTTCTCTTCTTCTTTGTGGTAATTTTTTTGTTTGCTGTTGTTTAAATATTTTATTAGACAATCCATTCAGCGTGTCCATAAAGGACTCTATGCTTTGGCAACACACGCCATACAAAATAATGAATTAAATGCCAATAATATAATGAAGGAAGTATAAGGTTATATGATCTAAATGCATCAACCTAAACCAATGTGGATCGGGCTAACAACACTGACGGACAGTGTTTAATTTATGTCTAAATCACGTTTGAAACATGTTTTATATGTAACACAAACGTATAAAAATTATGAAAAATCAAAACTAGGATTCAATCTCAATTAAACACACTTTTAATTAAAGAGAAGTGATAAGCCTAAACGTCGAGCGGTAGTACTATATATAGGAGATACTTGTATATACATGAAAAACAAAGAAACATTTAGACGCAAATTTATTATGCATATAATTTTCCTCTATATGTAAAGGAGTATAAAGCTATTTTATTACTTTAATGTTAAAACCAAACTTAAGCATGAAGAAAAACTATCATCTATATATCCCTGAATCTATCATGTTAATCATCAGAAACAAAAGCGCGGAAGCATACCTGAATTCATGATAATAAGAGAGCGGTGCGGTTTGGCCTTCCAGATCAACACATACTCTCTTGAGAGAATCCTTTAGCAATCTCTATGTCTCTTTCTGATAATGGGATGTCCGAAGAAAAGAAGAACGTAGTGTGACCTGGGGACCTAACCTATTTATAGACAAAATAAGGTTGTCTTTTGGTATTTCTATTTTTACCCATCACAAAATAGAATTACCCTTTAGTTACCACACATTAAAGGTCCCATATCCTTTCAGATACATAACTGTCCAATTTAATTTATTTGATCACTTTTAATTTGGCATTAACCGTAGGTGTCCTTAATATATAATTATTCACATATAAGACCAATGTTGGATTAAGGATCCAACAATCTCCCACTTGGACTATATGTGTTACCTTATAATTATATAATTATCAAATGCATCTTTTACCAATTCAGTCCATCAATCATACCAACATAGGATCAAAACAGTCTTTGTTACATTTATCGTAACTGAACCCATCAATGGTCACATATGTTGACACAAATGAATAACATGAATCATGATATGGATGTGTAGTATGGAATTTTCATGTAATGTGATCTTAACATGCCTAATTCCATTAGGTCCTCCTTAAACCTTAGTGAGATCAAACCATAACAAAATCAGAGTTTAAATATACCAAAACTTTATTTCTGCAGAAAATATACTTAAACCATACATATATTGAAAAATATGTCTATGTCATATAAAACATTCAAAAAATTACAAACTCCCACTAAAACTGAATATCACTTAAAGACATAACACTCATACGAGCAGTGTGCTCATGAAACATTTTGGGTATTAATCCTTTAGTAAGCAGATCCGCAACCATGGAGTTTGTATCAATATGTTCTATAGACAACTGTTTACTCTGAACTCTTTCTTTAACAACTAAAAACTTGATGTCTATATGTTTAGACTTTGTTGAGCTTCTGTTGTTATTGGAAAATAGAACTGCTGATTTATTATCACAAAATAACTTAAGTGGTCTTTCTATACCACCCACTATACGTAGTCCTGTGACAAAATTTCGCAGCCAAATTCCGTAATTAGATGCCTCATAACACGCTATGAACTCAACTGCCATAGTAGAAGAGGCTATAAGAGATTGTTTAGCACTCTTCCACGAAATAGCACCTTCAGATAGCATGTATACATAGCCTGATATGGATTTCATACTGTCTTGGCACCCAGCAAAATCGGAGTCAGTATACCCAATGATCTCAAGCTGATCCAACCTCCGATATATGAGCATATAGTCTTTTGTTCTCTGTAAGTACCGCATGACACGTTTAACTGCCTTCCAATGATCCAATCCTGGATTACTCAAATATCTACTTAACATCCTTGTAATGTACGCAATATCTGGACGCGTACAAACCTGAGCATACATTAGACTCCCTACTGCTGATGCATAAGGAATCTTCTGCATTTCCTTTTCTTCAAAGGCATTCTTAGGGCACTGATCGAGACTAAACTTGTCTCCCTTAGCTACAGGGGTATTGCCTGGTTTACAATCTTGCATGCCATATCTCTTTAGAACCTTTTCGATATAACATTTTTAAGACAATCCAAAAGTACCACGAGAACGATCTCGGTGTATCTGTATGCCCAATACAAAAGATGCATTACCAAAATCTTTCATCTCAAAATTCTTAGCTAAAAAGCTCTTGGTTTCATGCAATAAATTTATATCGTTGCTGGCAAGCAAAATATCATCAACATACAAAACTAGAAAAATATATTTGCTCCCACAAAACTTATGGTATATACAGTCATCAACTAAATTCACCTCAAAACCACACGAGGTGATCACATGATGAAATTTGAAATACCACTATCGAGATGCTTGCTTGAGCCCATAGATGGATTTCTTAAGTTTGCAAACCAAATTCTTTGAATCTTTTGAAACAAAGTTTTCTGGTTGCACCATATAAATTGTCTCATCAATGTTACTATTGAGAAACGTTGTCTTTACATCCATCTGATGTAACTCAAGATCGAAATGCGCCACTAATGCCATTATAGTTCTGAAAGAGTCTTTAGAAGAAATCGGAGAAAAAGTTTCTTTATAGTCAATTCCTTCTTTCTGTGTAAATTCCTTTGCGACAAGACGAGCCTTGAACCTTTCCACATCACCTTTCAAATCCCTCTTGGTCTTAAATATCCATTTGCAACCAATGGGTTCCCCTTCTGGCAATGGAACAAGATCCCAAACATCATTGTCCCTCATGGACTTAATCTCTTCATTCATGGCATCAATCCACTTTTGAGAATTAGAACTTTCCATAGCTTGATGAAAGTTAATTGGATCATCTTCCATCAATCCAATTCCATTCTCATGTTCTTGGAGATATACAACATAGTCATCCGGTATTGCATTTCTCCTTTCTCTAGTGGATTTCCTTAATGGCATAGGTTCTTGAGGAGGAAGAGTTTGTTCTTCAGGAACAACTTCTTGCATAAGAAGTTCTATATTGTCTTGATTTGTTGTGTCTTGAACAGAGTCAGGAAAAAGATCCTGGACAATGCCAATAACACCTGTGGGAATATCAACATATTCCTCTTCAAAGACAAATTCCTTAACTATATCTCCCTTTGCAAAATCGACATCCTCAAAGAACCAAGCATTTCCTGATTCAAAAATTGACTTAGTTATGGGATCATAAAACTTGTACCCCCTAGATCTTTCAGAGTATCCAACAAAATAACAACTTATTGTTCTTGAATCCAGTTTCTTTTCATTTGGTCGATAAGGCCTTGCTTCAGCTGGACAACCCCAAACATGCAAGTGTTTCAAACTAGGCTTTTTGCCTGTCCAAAGTTCATAAGGGGTTTTTTCAGTTGCTTTTGTTGGAACCATATTAAGGATATATGTTGCAGTTTTAAAGGCTTCTCCCCAGAGTGATTTTGGCAAAGTAGAATGACTAATCATACTCCTTACCATGTCTTTAAGCGTCCTGTTTCGCCTTTCAGCAACACCATTCATAGTGGGCGAACCCGGCATAGTGTACTGTGGGACGATACCGCATTCCTCTAGGAATTTAGCAAATGGTCCTAGACGTTGTTCACCTGAACCGTCATATCTACCATAGTATTCACCACCACGGTCAGACCTGACACTTTTAATTCTTTTGTTGAGTTGGTTCTCAACTTCAGCCTTATAATTTTTGAACACGTCTAATGACTTTGCCTTTTCATGAATGAGATAAATATAGCCATATCTTGAAAAGTCGTCTATGAACGTTATAAAATATTGTTGACCATTCCAAGCAACTGTAGGAAATGGTCCACAAATATCTGTATGTATAAGTTCTAAGACATCCAAAGTCCTACTGGCCTCAAATCTCCTTTTGTTGATTTGTTTACCTTTTATACAATTGATACAAATATCAAAATCTGTAAAATCTAAAGGGTTTAGAATTTCGTCTGACACAAGTCTTTCTATTTTCCGTTTGGAGATATGACCTAATCGTCTGTGCCATAACGTAGTTGAATTCTCATTGGTTAATTTTCTTTTTATGCCTTGAGTACTTAATTGTAAAGATTCATTAAATGAAGCAATCGTATCGATTAAATAAAGATTACCATAACTTGATAAAGAACCAGAACCAACCAATTTTGAATCATGAAACAAACTAAATTTTCCATTCCTAAATGAACAAGAATAACCAAATTTGTCCAAAACAGAAATAGAAATCAAGTTTCGTCTAAAAGACGGTACAATAAAAGTTTCATCAAGATCCAAATAAAACCAGTCATTAATAATAATCTAAATTTTCCAATTACTTCAACTTAAACCGTTTTGCCGTCACCTATATAGATGTATCTTTCACCATCACTTGGTTTTCGGCAACTCAGGCAACCCTGCATAGACACACTGATGTGAGTTGTTGCACCAGAATCTATCCACCATGTGTGTCTAGGTACAGAAGTTAAATTAACCTCAAAACAAACCAAGTTGAGAAGCATACCTTCCTTCAGAATCATTTGATTTCTTTTGTTGTTTCCTTTGAGGTGTTATAATTTCAACTTCCTTATCTTTTTTTCCTTTTTAGTCCCTTGCCCTTATATTTTGAGCTAGAGGCAAGATGAGCACTTTCTGTCTTATCTTGCTTCAATATTTCCTCTTTCTGAACACAATGTGAGATGAGCTCATTCAGAGACCAAGTCTCTTTCTGACAATTATAGCTCACCTTAAACTGACCAAATTGTGTTGGAAGAGAAATCAGAACTAAATACACCAACAAGTCCTCAGAGAGTTCTAGCTTAAGTGCTTTTAGCTTTGAAGCAATATGAGACATCTCCATGATGTACTCCCTAATGTTGCCTTTACCCATATATTTCTTTGAAATTAGGTTTGCTAAGAGTGTACCTATCTCAGACTTTTCATTCTTAACAAACCTCTTTTCAATTTCCGCAAGAAACTCCTTAGCTGTATTTATGTTTTTAGAAATTGTGCCCCGAAATGCTTCTAGAATGGCCTTCTTCATGATCATTAGACTCATGCGATTTGACTTCTCCCACATTTCCATTTCCCTGTTATTTTCAGAGGTACTCTTATCTGTAAGAGGTGGGGGTGAGTCTATCCTTAACGCAAGGTTAAGATCCATTACTCCAAGAACTATCAAGACATTGTCTTTCCAGGACTTGAAGTTTGAGCCATTTAACATGGGAATAGAGTTGATATTGGCAGTAATATTGGCAGAATCATTCATAACTGAATTGAGAACAACAAACAGAAAATACACTCACATAAGTCTCAAAAATAAAATTAAATTCAAATACAAATAAATCCCATTTCAAGATACCGATAATACATTAATATTTTATCTTTGGATAAAATTTTAATTATTCATTGATACCTTGACACGGTAATAAAATGCTAATAATAAGAACGTGTCAAATAATAAACCTTCCTTTGGGCTGATTTAATATTTACACGCAAAACTGAATAATTGTTACGCAATTCATCACCACAAGCGTGTAATTACGTAAAAATACTAATCTTCCTTTGGGCCGACTAGTACACACATAAATTACAAGCTCACAATCCTTTTATATTTTAAAATAAATTAATTTACACAATAGAGATCACTTTGATGATATGTTGTTTCAATTAATTAATCTCAAAATATATATAAAAACCTTTTTTTTAATATTTGAATTTAAAATTAAAAACGTAACTGCACGATGTACTATTCATAGTATATATATAACAAATCAAATCAACGGTGCATTAATTGATAATATATAAAACATTTATATATTCCTAACTTGAATAATATATACCGTGCATTGATTCCTAACTTGAACGGTGCATTGATTGATAATATATACCGTTTATATATCAATTGAACGTTTACATGTTAACATATCAGTTGAATTCGTAACTTGAATATATATATATATAAACATTTATCAATTCAATTCAATTAAATATATGCATATCAATTTCGTAACTGAAACTAAATTATGTAATTGATATTAATTAAATCTGTAACTGATATAAAATCAATTATCTCCAATAATTGATTTCAAAATATCTATTATGATTATTGTATCCAAAAAAATAAAGCATATCACATATATAAAATCCTTGGTAAAAATTCTCTTCCTCTGCACTTCAATTTCTTCGTGTTATTATTACTATTTTTTTTAATAAAAACAAACTCAATAACGAAGAAACAAGAAAATATGTTTCCGGAGAAAACAAATGATGAAACATATCCGGTCTCTCTGAGGATGAATGTTGGTTAATAACTAACCGATAAACATGGCAAAAATATAAAATACGATAATGAAGCAACGTGTCCAGAGAAAACGAAAAACTCCTAATGATCAAACATGATATAGGCTCTGATACCAATTGTTAAAACCAAACTTAAGCATGAAGAAAAACTATCATCTATATATCCCTGAATCTATCATGTTAATCATCAGAAACAAAAGCGTGGAAGCATACCTGAATTCATGATAATAAGAGAGCGGTGCGATTTAGCCTTCCAGATCAACACGTACTTTCTTGAGAAAACCCTTTAGCAATCTCTTTGTCTCTTTCTGATAATGGTACGTCAGAATAAATGAAGACATAGTGTGACCTGGTAAGGATCCAACATTTAATTGTCACATGTAACTCAATTTATGACTTTAGTGGAATACTAACTTAACTTAACCAATTACTTAAGTATTTTTTTAGTTTTTTATTTTTTATATTGTAATAAGAGGGTTTAATTTTACACTTTGTTCAATAGTCTGTGATCTTCAGGTCGATTAAAAAAGATTTATTATCTTTTTAGTTAATTTAAAATAGCTTTAGCTAAATGTTGGTATCATATTGACGCTCACGGTCAATTATATCTAAAAGAAGTATTTTCTTCTGAAAATATCCCATAGTTTCGCGAATTTGATTATTATGGCCATCACTTACGTATTTATTCATTTTTTTTTTATAAGTGTGATATTCGATATGAGTTTGTTAAGTGTCAATGTAGATAGGGGTGGAAGTAGACCAAGCCAAGTTAGGTTTTGCAGAGCCCAAGTCTGATCTACATTATATTTTTGTGGCTCAAGTCTAGTCTGTTATTTGTTATAGGCCATTTTTTTAGGCCTGACCTGGCCTGTTTCAAAACCTGGTTTGACCTATTAGCAGAGACGGATTCAGAGGGGGCAAGCAGGGGCCTTGGCCCCTCTCCCTCTCCAACTAGGATAATAATATGATAATAAATTGGAATAAAAATGTAGTTATTATTTTTTTTACAAAGCTCTTCTCATTATGTCTTATATTAGCATCTTTGCAAATATACAAACTAATTATTTTTATTTAACTTGATAAATATATTTATACTATATATGATATATATTATATAAAAAAATTTAATGAAACTTTTTAAGTTGGTAGTTCATCTACGATTTCGGCCCCGTTTGATCGATTTCTGGATCCGTCACTGCCTATTAGCCTGTTTAAAAACCTATTTCATACTATGACCTTTAAATAGGCCAATAAATCTATCTCTAAATAAGCCAATAAATCTATCTCTAAATAGACCAATGCGTTTACAAATTAATAGACTTATTTTTTTTATAATGTAAATATATCATTAACATATATGTTTAGATAGAATAATAAGTCTATCTCTAAATAGGCCAACATAAGAAATTTAAAAAATATATATTATTATACAATTTATTATATATAATATATTTATATGTTTATTAAAAATAGTATTATTTATAAATAGGCTAACTTGTCAAGTCTAATAGGCCTTTTAAAAAACCTAATTATGGCCTATTTAATTAAAAAAACTTTTTCAAAAACCTAGACCTAACATTTTTATTAAACGAGTCAAGTCAAACTAGATCTTAAGTAGATTAGGCCGTAGGTCCCCAACGAATACCTTATCTACTTCCACCTCTAACTATATATATATATATATATATATATATATATATATATTGTCCTCACCAAAGAAAAAAAAGTCAATGTAGTTATATTTAAACTGGGCCGGCTTATCCTAAAGTGGATAAGGCGACTTTAGGTCCTTCAAAAAAATTAAATTACTAATGACATTATTTAAAAAAATTAAAATTAAAATATTAATATTAAGTCCTGAAAATATTATTTAATTATTAATAATTAATTATTTTTAAAAAATAGGTTCTTGATCTACTATGACATTTTCTGCTTTTATAAATATTAATTATAAGTAACTAAAATATTTTTAATAAAATTATAATATTTTTAATAAAATTATAACAATTTTTTAATAGATATAAATATTTTTTCATAAAAATGTGTCTCTCGCCCTATTAATTATAAGTCATAAGTTAATAATTAGACATTTAGACTTCAAAAATATTAATTTATTAATAAGTAATTTTATATCTAAAAAATCTCAAAAATATTTTTTTAAATTAAATTATAATAATTTTAATTAATTATATATTCATTCATTTCAGAGGACCCATACATATTAATAAAATTATTCTAGGCCTATAATTACGTTGGATCACCCTTTATCTAAAAAGACTGTTTTGTGAACACTGAAAAAAATATAATTTTTTTATAAAATTAACATTTAATTAACATACACTTCTTGACAATATATCCAGAGTACCATATATATAAGGGTGCCATAATAAACGTTATATTTATGGTCATGAATATTTTGATATTTTTATTATTCTGGTATATTCTAATGTTTAAAAGATATAAAATTAATTAATAATAATAGAACAGGAAAGGTCGGCTAATAAGATAAATGAGATATATAGTTACCAATGAAAATTAGAGAAAGAATTGTAGGTAATATATAGAGGAATAATATTGAAATATTAAATGAAAGGAAAATTGATAAAACACATAAGTTATTAACTCATGAAATAGCTTTTAACTTATAATTAAGTTTATAAAATAATTTTGTCTACCAAATATTTTTGTTTTGGTTAAATAAATTTATAAACTAATTAAGGGACTGTTCGGGGTGGTTGTGAGTTTTCAGTTTTTAGTTTTTAAAAATTTTAAATTAAGTTTTTACAACTCAAAACCAACAATTGAAAGCTTGTTTTTGTGGTTTTCAAAACATACATTTTGAAAACCACAAAAAGTGGTTTTCAATTTTTGGTTTTGAGTTGTAAAAACTTGATTCAAAATTTTTAAAAATCAAAAACTGAAAACTTACCACCACCCCAAACATCCCCTAAATAAATTACAAGCTCATTTATTTGACATGTGAAATAATTATGTATATATCCTTTATAAACTACCAAGCTAGCCGAACTAGCAGGGTACGTGGTGGACAATATATATAGAGCTAATTTTTTTTTGGTGAGATATTATAAAATCTTCCCTGAATTGATCTTTGTCTGATTAAAGTATATTTATTCATTTTGACTTAGGATTACAACTTGTGGGACCATATCAGTTAGAAGAAAATAAGGATGATCTTCACCGATTAGTAATTACGTTACTTAGGTCGTACCCGAATCAAACGAGATTTCATTAAATATTGCTTCTGGGTCCACCTGAATTTGTCCATCTCCCCTTTTCTCTTTTGTTGTATTTAAGCAAATTTCCAAAGGGATGGCCAACCAACTTTTTTGGGAATTAGAAAGAATGTAACAATCTCACTGTGCTATTTTTTTTTTTTATTATTTTTACCCCGGTCAATTGATCGAGCTTAATTAGTTAGTTGCATTATTAGCAACATCACTAAAGTTCAAATGCTTTTATTTTAATTTTTTAAAATCCACCAAATGGTTTTAATTAGTTTCAAATTTTATTCCTTCGCTTCTTCCAAACACAATAAAGAAAAGAATTGGATTGTTGAACTAGATATCTCATCAGGCTGCAAGTTCCAGGATTTATATATTAATTTAATTTGGAAATATATAGGGAGCTGATGGCTAAATTCGAAATACACATTGAATGGAAGATATAGTTTTTGATTGGATGGATGAACGATTTCTCTGATTTGAAATTTAGATGGGATGACAATTTTAATGCAAATGGAGAGCCAGAGAAGACAGTACTTCTTGGATGGGTGAGTGCAAACTGCTCACATGGCTTCTAATTTAAGAAATAAACTAATTAATTGATCCATGTGCTAATTAATTAATAGATTATCATATATGTAATGGTAGGTCTTGATTATCTTTCTCCATTAATTATTGCGATCTGTGAACTTTTCATATTGGATGCTCCAAGGCATCAGAATGAAATATGTTGGATCAACATCTAGATACAAAATATCAAATTAATTACTATATGAAATAGCTAAGAATTTGCTATAGAAATTTATAGCCAATTTCTATAGGTAATATTCATTAATTGTTATTTGAGAGTTAAATGACTAATCAATATCATTATGATTTAGTTACTAATTTACTATGCAAATTAATTAATTACAGATTTTCTGCTGCTATAATCAGTAGTTATTAATTTACAATGAATTAATAGTTTTTTTTTGTGGATATGAATTAAGAGTTTAATATATATACACGATTAGTATAAAAAAGTTTTATACATACATCAAATGATATGTTACCATATTATTCATTGAATTTAATAATATATGAGGTGTCATATTCATCATTAAATGATGTGGCAACACCATTATAAAATATATAATAGTTTTTCCATGACTAAATGTCAATGCATTAGTACTGTGGACACCACTTTACATGCTGGTGCAAATTCAATCTAAACAAAAAACCTCTTAAGTTTCTCCGCACAAAAATTTATTGAGGCAAATTGTATTTAAAGTTATAAAATTCATCCAAATGATATGTCTACATATTGTTTATTGAATTTAACAGCACATGAGTTGTCATATTCGTTAAATATTAATGTGATGTGTAACTCTGTTTATTGAATTTAATAACACATGAATTGTCATAACCATTAAACATAATGTGATGTGTAATTCTGTTTATAGTCACACTTAAGTGATTTTCACCCCTAAAAATGTGTTCAATTAAACTCAGAACTCTTCAGGGTCTGTTTGGTTTGCATTTTCATATTCTCTGTTTCGATTTTCTGTTTCTTAATTTCTGAAATTTTACAAAGGAAAAACTGGAAATGCTGGAAACAAAAATTTGCTGTTTCTATTTCCAGGTTTTCCTTTGTAAAATTTCAGAAAACAAGAAACATAATGAAAACGGGAAATGAAAATAAAAAAAGATTGTAAACCAAATAACTTGCATTCTCGAGTGAATCCCAATTCTTTGGTCGTGACAACTCATTATTGAATGGCTATATAGTATAATCAAGTGCAGTATCAAACTATATATTCTTGTCTGTTCGAATATGCATCCTTTTTGGTTTCTATCTTAACTGCTAATATTCGTTAATGTATAGTAGGCACGCGGAGAGAGATATTTCTCATGAACAAACACTACAAGTTTAAAAATTGAAATGAAAAACACACACACATGTATATATATATATGAATTATATGGTGCCATTTCGACTTTATTTCAAATCAGTAAACCCCATATCCCATTTTGAGACAAATTGATCTGCTTTATCAAGTTACGCATGATCATTTAAGATCTCGTGTTTGAAACTTTGACAAAGCCCATCAGGTCGTATAAGAACGAAACATTATTTTCACAGCACAGCCTCCCGCTCCGCTTTATAAATACGTGACAGACAAACAGGAAAATTAAAGATCATCAAAAGAAAAAAAAAAACAAAAAAAAACTGAATTCATACATGAGGGGTCCCCTTCTCGTTAATCTGATTATGCTGGAGTTTACCGAGTTTGGTTGAATGGGTATCCTCAGAGGACACATGCATGCTGGTCCATATATATCTTATCTTTGTCTACAAGTTTAAACAAAAACTTTCTTGTGAACCATATCATCAATATATATAAAGACACAATATATGAGAATAAGAAGATATAATACTTCACAATTTCAACTTTTTTTTTTCTTTCTAAATTGCAAGTCATTTTTATAAAGATGGGAACATCAACATCATAATTAATAGTTAACTTTTTTAGTAAGTTTTTTTAATATATATTAATTTTTTTTTGTCAAATAATATACATTAATCGAACTCGAAATCTTACTTTTAGAAAATAATATATACTACATTCGTTAATTATCACCAACTACCTATTCTTCACAAT
Organism: Sesbania bispinosa; assembly: GCA_026901365.1. Classification (NCBI taxonomy): domain Eukaryota; kingdom Viridiplantae; phylum Streptophyta; class Magnoliopsida; order Fabales; family Fabaceae; genus Sesbania; species Sesbania bispinosa. Next base: position 643,076 of record QLOH01000532.1, read on the forward strand.
CCCCATTTAGAAATTAGATTTAACTTTTATTCAAATATATCACCATTATATGACAATAAATAACACCTAATTTCTAAATGGTTTATATTTTTTAATGGGAGGGGGGGAGATTGGTTTCAAAAAATGGATGATATTGATTTGGCTAGTTGTCAAATCATGCAATTTTTTTTTACTAAATTAGCACATTGGTCCTTGATTCTTGGGGACCATATATACAATTTCATCCCTGATTTTTTAAAATAACACTTTAATGCATGAATTAATGATTTTATTAAAAACATGTACTATAGTCCCTAAAGTGCATATTTTTTAATAAAGTGGAGGACTAAACTACATGTTTTTTTTTAATAAAGTAAGGACTAAAGTGCATATTTTTAATAAAATCAGAGACTAAAGTGTTATTTTAGAAAAGTCATGAACAAAATTGCATGGTCCCTTAAAAGTCAGAGATCAATGTGCTAGTTTAGTGAAATCTTTTTCCATGAGTATAATTAATTGTAAAAGAATGGATCCAAAGGTTTCGTAGCTGCAGATGATACACAATTAATTAATGCCAATAAAATAAGCACATCTAACTGAAAGAAAGCATAGAATGCTTGAAATAAAAGGTGTAACTTTATGAATCCTGAAAGAACATATTTATATGCGTCGATCGACTCATCTCACCTCTAATTATGCTGCAACCATATATCATCATATATTATAGACAATGCACTGAGACAGACATCATATATATGCAACTGTGTGAATCTGAAACATTTTATTAAGTTGGCATGCGCAGTCTCAACTCAATCTTTTTCATTAATTGTATTGTATGTAGTACAAAATAAAGCTGAAATCACAAGAATTAACATCCTTAAAGGCGTGATTTAATTTGGGTTTTAAGTCAAAGAAAGTCTGTTAGCTTAGCTAGACAATTGAGTTTGGTCTCAGTATATATATTAAGAAATTCATGACACCAACTACACTGCAATTAATTATAATTATTAATTAGTGCCAGAAAAAAGTTAAAGCCTTTTTTACATAAACCGATATAGATAGCTGATCTTATTTTCTCTTATGTATAGACGCCCTTTGCATAAAGCTCTGTGTGTGTGTTGATAAATACATAGTAGCATGGCTGGCACACATGTAAAATCACTATGCCAGAATAGGAATTTTACCGCGCCAAAATTAACTCGGTTACAATAAGGAACCGCGATAAAAGAAAGAAATTTAATAAATTACCGCAGTTCTGTATTTTAACCGTAGTAATAGAATTAAATTTATGTATTTAATTTTTTTTCCTTTTAAGTTCTACACATAATTACTGCGGTTCTGAATTTGAACCGGGGTAAAAAGCTTGCTAGTATCAATTAACGCGGTCCATTTTCGGAACCGTGATAATTAACTTTTCAGAAGTTTACACATGCACACATCCATATGCATTAGGGTTCCATTTGGGCATTTCACAGAGAGAGGGACAGTGGATAAAGACATGGGAGGTGGCTACGGAGGAGAACACTCTTGGTGGTGGCGCTGCAGCACGCCAGAGGCGGGGACGGGGTGGAGCTCATGTGACAGTGCCACCGTGAACAGGCAGCGCGATGAGTGGCTGCGACGGTGAAGCACGCGACAAACCCGATGGAGGATCGGGAGAGGAGCGCGCACACGATGATGGTCTGAGGAACCACAACGATGCTGCCAGAGGGGAGAGGCATCTTGCACGGTGGCGATGGTATGGTTGGTGGCAACACCGATCTGGCTGCGGGGAGGAGGAAGATGAACCAGTGTGCGTGACAGCCACTACGTGGCTCGGTTAGAGCAAGGTGGTTTATGCTTAAACATTCTATATTTAAGGATATAGATCTGATTTTCTGTCAATTCATTGTGATTTATGCCTCATTATATATTAATCTTGTTTTCTAGATCTTTGCTTTATCAAAAGTAGTTGATAATTCATAGGGTGGTATTTGAATTCCATAAAAGAGTCTAACTCTAATGCACTACTGTAACTTTTAGAAAATCACCATATCTTAATAGAAAAGATTAATCCATTATTGTTTGGTATTGTGTCCAGTGAGGATGAATCAGGTTGATCATGAGTGCTACCATCCTACTGGTAGAGTCATGGCATGTATCTTCTGGTTTGGTCATGCTATATGAGTTGTGATACTAATAATTTTGTGTTGAACTACTAATTTCTTTTCTATGAGTCTGTGACCTTTATTATACATGTGAGTGCTCTGTGTGTCTCTCTCAATCTCTCAAATCAGTTTTCTTGTTTATTTGTAATTAGAAATTCCAATGCTTTTGAAGAACTACTCCTATGTATCATGGGCATATAATATTGGCATGCGATTGTTTTTACCTTCGATTAGCCTATAAAATTGTCTATTGCTTTAGTTTATATTAGAGCTTTCTTCAGCAGGTATAATAATAAAGGTATTAAATAGCCTAATTTATTTGTCTACCTAACTTGATTGAAATTCTTGGCTTCCCTAGCTTTCACTCTATTTGTTAATATTTGTATATTTTGTTTGAGATACGAACTCAAAGCTCACTCATGTACCGCAGAGCTCTTTAGGCGAGGTTTCATATTTCATCTTTTTCATGTCCTACAGAGCCCTGTATATAAAAATTAAATCATTTTACATATTCAAATAATAATAATAATTTATAGCATTTAGTTTTACTTTTGGATAATTAAATAATTTTTTAGCTAAACATATGTGTATAAAAACATTTTATTAAGTTATAAATTCTAACCTAACTCATTACGTTTATATATTACTAGGATTCCAAAACCATAAGCTAAATGACTATTAACATTACCCTTTATTGAAAAATATGGATTCAAGTTGTTGCCTTACAATTGGGTCACAGCCCTTTTATATGCAGTAAGAACTCGGAAGTGATTTTAAATATTTTATTGATACTTAAGTAGCTATACTAACCATTGGTTATTGTTCCTAAAATATGATTTGAGGGGCTTTCTTTTTGAGGTGCTGTTAGCTTTGAGATTTCTTCTATTATGAAAAATCCGTCAAGTAGGAAGGACTAAGAAGATAATTTGAGACTTGTCAATGGACTTTGTACTATAAAGATGTTTTTCTCGATCATTCAGGGGACTTAAAAAAGATTTTTTTACTAAATTGATGTTCCCTCTGTGTGTAAGTGTGTTTATTATATGGCGTATGGCTGGAATCTTAATTTATTATATCAGACTTGAGTTGAAAAACACATGCTAGCCTACTAATTTGTTATTTTGCAAACTTTCCAATATAATTCTTTGACCATAATTCTTTGACCATTAGGAATAACCTCATCTCTCTTTGTTGCTCTCGAATGCAAACTCATTGTCATTTTACAAGACAAAGCATATGTATATGAATTTAACAATCTCACAATCTTGGACACCATTGATACAGTGCCAAATATTAAAGGTGAGGCTGGAACTAATATGTGATATTTGATCATGAGAGTTTTTGATAACCATTGTTTTCCCCTCAAGTACTTGATATGATTTTATAAAGTCTTATTCCCACATAGATAATGGAATGGTCCTTTCTTCTAATGGAATGTTCGTAGCTACAGCATCTGAGCAAGGAACCATAATCAGAGTCCATTTATATATACTAGATCATTAATTTCTTGAGGCTATCTTCTGATTTTCCTATTCTAGAAATTTTCTAGTGTTTAACTTTTAAAAATATATAAATGTTGTTCTTGCTCACTTATCTTAAATCCTATCCACAACTGTCATAAGAGCAGGACAATTAGTTGATAGGAACAACATGGTTTTTTGACTGAAGACTGTACCTTTGGTTGTTGTTCAATTCACTGTAGCTTTAGTTCTTATTTGAATATCATCTAATGTTGTTTTTTCAACCTCCTTACCAAAGAAATAATGAGGGTGAGAACAGAATATTTCTGGATTGTTATGTTTATCCTTTTTAACTCCTCTTTCCCTTCATTTAGCAACTTTATTGTCATAGACTGACATTGAGCATTAACATTTTCTTCCCATCTTCCTTCTCTCAAAACACACACACACACACACTATATATATATATATATAAATTCGGATTAAATTTAAATTCAACATGAAGGAAGTTTGATATTCATTGAAAATGCAAGTTAAAGCATAGAATATAATTGGTTCTGGGTTGCAATTGCTTTATAGTATGAAACCTTAACAATTCATAACAATTGCCTTATTATCTTTACCCCATTAAGTAGAGGAACAACTTTGTCTTACTTTTTTTTGTGAATGTACTGTTGGGCAGGCAAATCTCTTGAAGTCATCAATTTTAGTTGTGGGAGCTGGACGATTGGGTGGTCCTGCCTTGTTATACTCTGCAGCTTCTAATGTTGGTAAAATATATGACACTTCTAATGATTATGGCCTTAATCTATATTATTCTCTTCTTGGAGCTTACATTTTAAAATTATACTCAGGTCGTTTGGATATTATTGATCATGACAAGGTTGAGCTAAATAATATGCATAGACAGGTACAAGTTCCCTTCTTCCCCTTTTGGCATAGCAGGTGCAATATGTACCTTGTGTACTATTGTTCATATATTTGTGTTTGGCGTCAGCTTTTGGGTGTTTGCATTTCTGCCAATAAAATTTGTTAACATATGTCTTTCTTTGTGTGTTTGTGTTCAAGTTACTGTTTAGTGTTTATAACTTCACTATGGTTATTCACTTTAACTCATTGACACTATATTTCAGATTATCCACACATAAGCATTTATTGGTCAGGTGAAAGAGAAAATCTGTTGCTGCTTGTCGCTCATATGTTGCTCTCTTACATATAATTTTACCATGTCAATTTTCATGAAGAAACTAAACATAGGATATCTCCAGGAGCCACACTAGTTGTAAGAATTTTCATAGTTAACATCATATTTCCTTACTTGTGCAATTCATTCAATAGGTGAAGAGGGAATGGTTTTTACATCATATCTCCAGGAGCCACACTGATTGGATTTTCCTCTTTTTTCCTTTTAGAAATAAAATTTATGCATTTTCCATTTTACCTCACATTATGTTGCATACGGTAACATTGTTTAAATGAATTTTATTTTGATATCCAATTGCTGAAAGTTTCTCATTTTTGAAGAAATGAAGTTTGTATCTTACATGGGATCATACTGACCTGAAATTCACCTGCCATTTACCTGATTATGACACCAATATTTTCTTTGGATCATTATGAAATCTTCATTTCTCATGTTAATGAGATATAAGTTTAGCAAGATTGGGTATTATAGCACAACATAAAATATATGTAGCTTTATATACATGTGGCTGTACCAGTGTCTAAAATCTTGCTTTAGGTATATGATGAGGACATGAACCAGAAAAAGGCACTTGAAGGACTCGGGGGACCTATGACCCGGGCAAGGGCAAAAGAGGCAAAAGAGGCTTTGCAGCTAATAGTGGCATCCCTACAAACTAAGGGCGCAGACCTTAAAGAACCATTCCCTAAAGTTGTTCTTTGTCTCAAGCATGAAGAAGAAAATGGTAGCATGGAATTCAATGAAGTCCAGTTGCCATTAATGCATCAAACCACTTAAAGGCAAGGAAAGGGGGAGAAGGGGGCGGCCAAGGGAATGCATGGCTGAGTTGTTTTCCTTATTTTATGACTTTCAATAAGCATTATGTGGCTGTTACATACTCATTCATGTGGCTGGTTGGTTACAAAGGAGAATTGAAAGAATTGAAGTCAAAACGGTTACAAGGAGACAGAGAATTAATGACAATGAAGCACTTGTTGGGAGTTACTTTTGGCTCTCATTGTTGCGGCCAACAAGTGATGAATTTGGCTGATTTCTCAACCTAAAGTGGGCGGCCAACATGTGCACAAAATGGCTCATTCATGATCATTAAAAGGGTGTCCAACATGTGATGAATTGAGAGAGTAAAGACCACTTATGGTGGGCGGCCAACACATGGTTAATGTGGGTTAATTTCTTTCAATTTGTAACATATGGTAGCTGAATTTTTTAGGCACATGGGCGGCCATCTTAGGGTTCTAATTGCTGAATTTCAATTGCCTTAATTAAGAGAAAGAAGACTAACCACAAGGGTGTAATAGGGGGGCAGCTACATAGGAGTTTTAGGCATAGTTTAATTACTTTATTAAGCATTTTTATTTCTTTTTATTGTAATGGGCTGAATACTAAGAGCCATGCATGGTGTGCATGAGGCTATTTAAGAAGCATGCAAGCCATGCAAGAGGGTTAGAATGTTTATGCTAAAATTATCAATCAAAGGGAGTGTTTCTCTTAATTTCTTGACTTGTCAAGAGTGAGGTTTATCAAAGGTTCTTCACCTTTGTGTGTGCAATCTCAAGGACTTATCTTTCAAGCCTTGAAAGTGTGACGTCCAACCTTCTCTTCTTCTTGTTATTCTTCTACTTTCTAAGACAAGAAACTAAATTCTATGCGTGGATGCTTGATTGTATGTGATTTACTATTCAAGTTCAAAAGGGCTTAGTAACATTTCTTGTTGAGAAAAAGATTACTATCTTCAAGTTACAATTATTTCGTTTATCAAATTCTAGAAAAGAAAATCAAAGAAAATAGAAAAAAAAAAAGAAAATACAAGTGATTCAAGAAAAGTACAAGATTCAGCCTCATATTTCTAAAAGTTCCTTATTTCGAACATTATGGTTCATATCAGTATAGGTGGTTGAAAAGGGGAGCTTTTCCTTTTAGAAATGGTTTTGGCTCCTTTGATATGCATGCATTTTCTGTACTGATAGGTAGCCCCTTAGTTTAGAATTTATGAAAACAAGTACAAAGAATTATAGCAACCTTGACTAATACAGAAATGCTGGATTCCAAAGAACCAAATCAATTAATTGTTTGGTATTATGTTTAATCCATTTCCATCCATTCTGATTGGATTCTGGAGATCATCTTTAGAATTAGATTGGTTGTTCTGCTTTTACATTTTAGTGTATAATGGATGTACATGCTACTAAGATATCTTCCTAGATTTCAATTTGTTAGATACATCTTCCATGTCCATATCTTCTTAGATTTCAATTTGTTAGACACATCTTCCATTTATTTTTAGGACTAGAAGTAAACAAAAGAAAACTTGCTTGTATGTATGGCACGTTGTCTCTATGAAAGTGATAAGTGTTGCATCTTGCTTCTGTAGTTCTGTCATTTTCCTTTCTGGATCTAACTTCCTATTTATTTCTTTATCAGGCATGGGATATTTATTATCATGTATTCAGAAAGATAGATAAGCAACTTCAGAGTCTTACTACTTTAGACTTGGAGGTAAGAGTGATGGTTAGTCATTCATTTCATAATTTGGTTTTTATGGTAGCTTCCAATACAAATTTTCCTCATGATTTCATTTCCATAATGTTTTTTTTTTGTTGATGATGGAAGTTCATTAATGTATTTATTTATTTGAGTGGTAAGTAAATCCACAAATATACTTCTTTTATACTTTTCATTTTTATTGTTATCTATTTAGGCAAGTCATGTTAAAGACCATAAAGTGCAGTAAAAATGTGTTTTTGGTTGGGATTTTTAATAAAACAACTAGACATTAACTACAGAATAGCTACGATAGACTATTAAGCCTTCTCACCTTTTCTACCGCGGTTAAAATTCAAAACCGCGTTAAAAAGCCTTACTCAATTACCGCGGTTCCGAAAAGTAATCGTGGTAAATACCTTTTATCTCACCGCGGTAGAACGCGATCATAACCACGATAATAGGCCACGCGAAACCGCGGTAAAAAGCTTTTTTTTTGTCATAGTGAATTACCCTACTAATTGGACTGTGAATTAGTTGGGTCTGTTTGGTTTGCATTTTCATTTCCTGTTTCCATTTTCTGTTTCCTGTTTTCTGAAATTTTACAAAGGAAAAACTGGAAATGCTGAAAACAAAAATTTGCTGTTTTCAGCATTTCCAGTTTTTCCTTTGTAAAATTTCAAAAAACAGGAAACATAAAATGAAAACAGAAAACGTTTCCTCAAACCAAATAGACCCTTATATTTTCAGTTAGATTCTTTTTCTTCTTAATATATTGTTATATTTTAATATGAGGACAAGATTTAAAGTTATAGTGCAGAGACTTTTGAAAAATTAATAATAAGAGAATATCATTTAAAAAAAAATTAATTATATATATATATATATCAATAGACAAATTTGTAACATCAATTTGGACAAAATATATCTTAAACTAATAAAACCACAAGATTCCAAAAAATGGTGAACATTGTCAAAATGACAAATGCAAGATTGAGAAAGAGACCTGATCATATAGGTTTTGAATTTGGATATTGACAAACATTTTCAAGTCACGCGGACAAGTATTTTTTAAGTTCGTCTTTTAAGAAGTAATAAAAAAAAAACATTTCTTCAAAATAAATTAAACAAAACATACGTAGTACCTAGTCATATAGAATCAGGGATCAGTTTTTTTTTTCTTTTTGTAATAGTAGAAATAGTTTGAAACTTTAAAAATTGAGTTAGAGTATAGCAGCTCAAGATAAAATAATTAACCAACCAAAAAACTGTATCTAGTGATATGATAGCGGCCAAAAATTAAATAAAATAAAAGTTCAACGCTTTTGATATGCATAATTGTAAAATCTTCGTTATAAGTAACTTTGTTTCTTTTGACTGGACTTGTTCCTTCTCAAGGCCTCTCTCTTGATCTCTCAATTTATATATAAAATACACACGAGGTGGATATATTTTCTTTAGTGGGACCAAATTTATGAACTTTTCAAAGTTCAAACCGTGTAAGAGAAAGAACAATGACAAAGGTATAGAGAAACTTCCTTTATCTCCAATTAGCATCTTATTCGAATCCGTGATTGCCTTCGGCCTATATATATATCATCATAGCAAAATATCACATATGTTGATTGTCATAAGCATAAAAGATTTCAAGCGTGAAAATCCACGAGTTGATTGACCCCCACTTTTGAATCAAAGTCCTTGACTAATTCGGCATTTTTAATTATATGTGAGAATGGATGAAGCTTAATTTGACGTATTCTCAAGTGATCATTGTGAAGAATTTGAACACGCCTTAGATCACCTATATACACGCACACTTGTGGTGTCACTTGGTAGGTTTTGCCTGCCTATATATATATGACTTTACGTTGTTATATATATACGAAAATTACAACATTAATGAAGGAAAAATATTTCTCAATGAAGGAGTGGCGGGAAGTGTCAAAGCTCCACTAAAAAAACCACTATAAGTACTGGTCCAATTATAAAGGATTGAATAGTTGTGTAATCTATAGGTTTAAACTGATCTGTTGCAACTATTATATATGCATTAAAAAAAGACCCACTCAGTTACAATATATCATTATGGAAAAAAAAATTAAACAACAACTAGAAACTAGCAAATAGGCATATTGCTATTATTAATATTACACTTTTTCTAACAAAAATGATAATTTAAGAATTAATTAGGAGAAAATATGAAAATTTAAAATGCCTATTTTCGAAAGATACAAAATTTAGAGCGATTTTAGACTATATTTCCTAATAAAAAAGGTCTAAATTTGTTTATTATTAATAACTTAATCCAAAGTTAATTGAATTATTTATTATAATAATGGTTACGAGTTTAATTAATTCAGGTAAAATTTAAAAGTATAAATTAAAACAGAAAGAATTTAAATTAAAGACGTGTATGATTAATTTTTTTTAAAAAATATATTTAAATTTGAAAAATGTACATGTCATACTTTAAAAGAGAGTAAATTGATAAATTCAACCACTCTAAAAATAGTTTTTTTTTTTAAAAAAGTATATGGGTGTTTGTCTTTGATTTTTGCACAAACAAATGCATCTCTGGTCAATCTAGGACGAGATACGAATCCTTTGATGTTTAACGTGGGTTCTACCTTAGTGTGAAATCTCGTGGTGAAAACTAACTCAGAAACGTGACTCAAGTAAGAAACAGAAGCTATGCAGTATAACAATGGCCCCTGACAAGGCCTTAACTTGCATTAAAAGAAAGAAGTAACTTACAGACACAAGCAACTGAAGGACTCAGTTACAGTGCCATTGATAACCAGCCTATAAAAGTACTGAAATCGTGCTAGAAAATACATGGATGAACTAAAATAAAAAAAAAATGAAAGAAAACAAAGAGGTTGGTCTGCCAGGTCCCTACTTTCTCTAAGCTTGCTGGTATTGTGCCTTGATCGCGACGGTGGATGCTGCGGCTTTTTCAGGATGCTTTGAGTGTTCAGGTTGTGGACCCTTGAGCTGTGGAGGCTTCTCCTATTTATGGGCTCCACCCTTGTAACCATCTTCCACCTATGGGCTTGCATCAACCGCTCCTGGAGATGGTGCTTTGTCCCACGTTCTCTTGCACGAACGTTGGTCTCTCCCTTCAGTAACTGCTCTAGGTGACGTGGCCATTGACAACTGGTGCGAGGATCACTAGGAGTAACCTGCCTTTCGAACCTGTTGATCTCTGGGTGACTTCTTCGAATTCTTCAAATGAGCCTCGAACCTTCCAAACTCTCTTGCCTTTGAATTGAAGTTTTTTTTTAGATCCCCTCGTTCAAGACATAGAATTCTTTATGTGTGATTCTCCTTTCGAGTTCGACCTTTTGATTCTTTCCTTCGAATCACCGACCAAATCAAACCCTCTTGACCACCGTCCACCTTGGTTAATGTGCTTGAGGCTGCTTCTTATTGGTTTGTGACGTTGGCTCCCTCAGAGTTATCGAAACTCATCCCCTATAAAGGCATAATCCCAGAGATGGTGTAGCATTGCCTTCTATTCTAATGGAGGGATTCTTGATATTGGCTGTCCTATACGGCCTGAAACTTCCACTTCTTTTGGATCTTAGGCCGTCAGGATATCCAACGTTAAAAGTCACTCCGAACGAACTGGAGAACTTTAGGTCGAACAGTACAACCAAACCACCAGGCCTTAGCCCCATGCAAGGTCTGGTATTGCCTCCACCTCCTTGGTTCCAGCTTCAACAATGAGGCAGGAAATCACATGCTTGCTCTGCGCCCAGTCTTCTAATCCTAGAAGGTGGAAGAAAGAAGAAGAGAGGAGGGTGCTGAGGAAGAAAAGGTCGAAGAAGAGGATGATGAAGATGAAAAGCTGAAAAGGCTGGATTATTTGGAAGATCCAAGCTTCAAGCCTTCTCTCCTCAATTTTCGAACCTCTGGAGGATTCTTCTTCGACGACATGACACTGGCAGGGTGCATCGAAGATCAATGCCTACTTCAATTCAAGGCAAAAACCTGCCAAAATAATTTAAGGCATAGGCATGTAGTTCGAATAGGAAAAACTTAGTTTTCTAGGAAATTCCTTTATTGTACTCATTTTATATCAATAAAATTTTCCTTCGATTGGCAATTAACTGAGCCACTTCGAACTTGCTTACTTGATTTCCAAGCTTTTCTTACTTCGAACTCATCGCAACTTATACATTCGAACCACCTCACTTCGAATTTAATTTTATGCCTAACAATGGGAGTAAACTTTTTAAGCCTTTTCCCCCTTACAAAGTTCTCATACTCTAAAATTAATTCCGGCTTGAGATATATAATGAAGCTACCCTATACCACTAAAGAGTTTTTGGCTCTCATTCCATAATTCGACATCATAATTAAGGTAATCTTGGTAATTCAAGTGCATGAGAAAAATAAAAGGTTAAAAATATGTTTTTATCTTTATAAAATAAATGAGTTTTAATTTTTATTTTCATAAAATGTTTTTTATTTATATTTTTTTAAAATCTAAAATTTTTAAAACATACTTATTGGTGATGTGGCAAGTCAAACAACACATAATAGAAATTAATACCAATGTAGTTCTTTTCTTAATTAGTCATGCCAACAATAAAGACAATTTTAAAAATTTTAGAATTCAAAAGGATATAAATAAAAAAGAAATTTTTATAAAGTCCAACACCAAAACTTATTTATATTATATAAGGATTAAAAACATGTTTTACTTAAAATAAAAATGAGTAAACTAACAAATCAGTCTCTGACTCTGTGGGGACCATGCAGTTTCGTCCCTGACTTTTCTAAAATAGCACTTTAGTCCATACTTTATTAAAAAGCATGCACTTTAGTCCTTATTTTATTAAAAAGCATGCACTTTAGTCCTTCACTTTATTGAAAAACATGCACTTTATGCATGTTTTAACAAAGTTAGGGACTAAAGTGCTATTTTAGAAAAGTCAGGGACGAAACTCCATGATCCCCATAGAGTCAGGGACTGATTTGTTAGTTTACTCGAATAAAAATAGAAACATTCAATAATTTTGAACTTTTAGCATGTTTGATTTAACGTTGAAACGTGGTAAATTCATGTTTTCAACGCTAAAATAATTGCGTTCAAAAATCCAAACTTGAGTTTAGTAAGTTTTAACGCTAGCTAAACTAACACACACTTTATCCTTAATTGACTCTTAAGAATCACGTCCAGAAAAAAGACTCTTGAGAATGCATGTCATATTTATCTTAGAATGATGGAGATACATTGATTAGATGGTTCTTGGATAGGGAAGATAATTAATAATATCTATCTCTTATTGAAAGCAGCCACATAGAGTCTTGTACTAATTTCCACCATATATAGAGAAAATTGAGTTTGATATTGTAAACCATCATTGTGAGGTAAGATTAGGAGAGACTACTGTTTGGATCAAGAGAGTCATTCTAATTCTAATAGAGACTTTTGGTTAGTCTAAGATTGCACAATTTTTCCTTTTTCACATTGACAAAGTTTTTATGTTAAAAATTTTAGTGTTATTTAATTTCTTCTTCATTTACTCTTTATATATATTTCCTTATTACTTGTCTTAATCACATGGAGAGAAAATTTTATTCTGTATTCCTAATAGTGGAAACCAAATGGCAAGGGTAATACTAATAAAAGGAAGAAACCACTTGCAAAAATTTTGAGGTATTTTCCTTTGAAACCATGTTTGCAAATGTTGTTTATGTCTTCAAAAACAATTAAGCATATGCGATGACATACATTGGAAAGGACAGATGAAGGAATGCTAAGACACCCAAGAGACTCTGAAGCATGGAATAGATTTGACTTAATGCATCCTCAATTCTCTCTGGGTATGACAGAAGTAGCAGCATGTTGCAAGAGGAGACCATGATTCAAAGAACCCTTAAGGTACCTAAGAATCCTTTTAACTGTCTTCCAGTGTTCCTCCAATGGTTGGGACACGAACTAACACACCCTGTTGACATAAAAACAAATTTATGAGTAATGGTTGCATATTGTAAAGCACATATAATGGATCTGTAAAAAGAAGCATCTGTTACATAATTAGCACCAAATTTAGTTAGTTTTAGATTGGTAACCATGGGAGTAGAAATGTCCTTAGCTTCAACAATGTTAGCCTTTGTGAGAAGATCCTTGATGTATTTGGTTTGAGATAAGAGAAGGGAGCCATTGGACAGATGTTGCACTTCAATGCGAAAATAGTCAAGAGTCCCAAGCTCTTTTAATGCAAATTCTGAGTTGAGAGACATAATTAGTTGCTGAATATAGGGAAGTGAATTTCTAATGATTATGATATCCTCAACATAGACTAGTAGGTAAATGCAGTAGGTAGATGTGTGATATATAAACAGAGAAGGATCACTTGCTAGAGGTGAAACCTAGTCTGAGTAGGGGCAGAAGCAAGCTTATCAAACCAGGCCCTTAGAGCCTGTTTAAGTCCATAGATTTCTTTGTGAATCCTGCAAACAAGAGAACTATCATGGCCTTCAAAACTAGGGGGTTGAGTCATGTACACCTCTTCTTCCAAAATGCCATTGAGAAAGGCATTATTAACATTAATTTGTTAAAAAAGCAAGCCTTTAGACATAGCTAGAGTGAGAACTGTCCGGATAGTGACTGGTTTAATTAACCACTGGAGAAAAGGTCTCTGTGTAATCAAACCCAGGTTGTTGGTGAAACCCCTTTGCAACCAATCGTGCTTTGTACTTGTTAATAGAGCCATCTGGATTTTCCTTGAACCTAAATGCCCATTTACAACCAATGGCTTGGCGATGAGATGGAAGAGAGACAATAGACTAAGTGATATTCCGAAGTAAAGCATCATATTCAACTTTCATAGCTTTAAACCACTTAGGATCCTTTAAGGCCTGTTTGTGAGTGAATGGTTCCAAATGGGTTAGAAGCAAGGTGGGATTAAGCCTCGGTTTAACTATTCATGCCTTGGCTCTAGTAATCATTGGGTGAATATTATTTGGTTGAGTGAGAGATTGAGAGGCTGGTTGGGTGGCTAGTACAGGATTAGTGGGCTACACAGGCTCTGGAAATAGAGGAATAGCTGCTGCAGGTGAAGAAACTGGTTGGGCTGAGGAATGAGAAGCAATAACTGAAGTTGGAGATGAAGGATTAGGTGTTATAGGTACTACATTATGAGATGTAGAGAGTGAACCTGGTAAAGTGTGAGGTATAAATGCCTTGGATAAAACTGGAATCACAGAAGAATGAAAGCAAATAAAGGGTTGATAAGGAACGGAGGAAATATTAGGAAACAATTTTGTATATTGGAATCGATGTTCATTAAAATAACATCTTTTGAGATATAGATTTTACCGTCAATAGAAAGACACTTGTACCTTTTATGATTCCTAGAGTATCCTAGACAAACACATTCTTTGGAGTGATAAAACATTTTTGTAGAACTATAGGCTCTTAAAAAAGGAAAGCAAGCACATCCAAACACCTTGAGTAATTTATAGTCAGGTGATTGACCAAACAACAATTGATATGATGACAAGAATTGTAAACTAGCAGTGGGGAAGTCTTTTAATAAGATAGGCGGCAATAAGGAAAGCAAAATCCTCTAACTGAAATGGTATTTTGGCTTGAGCTAGGAGTGTAAGACCAATCCTAACTACATGTTTGTGTTTTCATTCTACAGTCCCATTTTGATGGTGAGTATGTGGGCAAGTTATTCGATGGATAATGCCTAAATCACTGAAAAATTTGGACAATGGTCTAAATTCCGCTCCCCAATCAGTTTGAACAGATTTAAGTTTAGTGTTCAACTACAATTAAACCATAGATTTAAATTGAACAAAGTTTTGAAATGCATCAGATTTGTGTTTTAACGGGAATATCCAAGTGTATTTGGAAAATGCATCAATGCATGTAAGAAAATATCTGTGACCTTGAGAAGATGCAGTTGGGGAAGGTCCCCATAGATCACCAAAATTAAGTTCAAGAGGGGATGTATAGACAATAGTTGAGAGATGTGAGGGAAGCTTATGAGCTTTCCCTAAACAGCAAGATGAACAAAAATCAAAACAAGATTTATTAGGCAAAGCAATATTACAAAATTGAAGAGCAATTTTAAGTGCCTCAAGGTGAGGATGATCTAGCCTACTATGCCAAAATTGATGCAAGGAAGAACCGGTAGAACTAGTGGAATTATTTACAGACTGGCTTTTATTTGAACAAGAAACAGTATGAACAGAGGGTACAATGGAATGTATCTTGTGAAGAGAAGGAACAGTCCCTTGAATGTCCAACATATTGGGAAAGGAATATGGTCCATCCTTGCCAAGGATGCCCCGAAGAAATACCTCAAAAGTAGCCCGAGATTTGACAACACAAAAAGTAGGATGAAATTCAAAGAAAACATAATTATCTTTAACAAATTTACTTACACTAACCGGGTTCTTTGTACTTGATGGAACTAATAATAGATGTTTAAGTGTAAGAGGTGTGTGAGAATTGTAGCGAGAGGTAAATGAAATAGAACCAACAGCAGTTATAGGCAAACCTTGGCCATTTCCCATAAGTATTTGATATGATCTGGGAAAAGAAATGTTATCTGTGAATGCATGTCCATCAGTGGTAACATGGTGAGAAGCACCAAAATTAGGATACCAATTTAAATTTGTTGAGTGAGAGGCATCAGATCCAACAACAAAGGCATGTGGTCTAACACCTTTAGGTGCTGGTACAGAATGGACAAACTACTAAGAAGTTGATGGCCGTGAGGGATTAAGTGGAGGTGGAAATCTCGGCTGAGAGTATTGACAAGAACCACATTGAAACCACTAAGATAGGCGTTGTTTGTGAACCATGTCTGGACTAGTATTTCTATAATAACATATGCTTGCATCATGTCCCATTTTGTAGCAAATTTGACATTGAACATTGTAGTGACCTCCACCATGACCACTCGGCCTCTGGATCTACCAAAACAACCACCACGACCACGAAAATTATGACCTCTTCCAGAATAGGTCTAAAAATTAGGGTGAGAATCATACTGACGTGCAGGTGTAGAATCAGTATAGAAGTTGTAACATCCCGGAAATCGGGACCTAGGAAACATAAGAGAAGCCTTAGGTGGTAAACCTAACAAAGAGAAGGGAGTTAGAATTAGGAAGAGAATTCATAAGCTAAGTGTGATTTCAGACAAGGAATTAGGGAATTCATTAGGAACCACGAGTTTTAAAAGAGTTTAGAAGAGGGACTGAGAGCTAAGTCAAATAAGTTGTAGGACCATTTAGAAGGAACCGCACCCGGAATCGGATAGAAATATAAAGGTTTAGGAGTGAGGAAATTAGTTTGGTTAAAGAAGAAATAATTTGAAAGGAAGGATTAAGAGAAAGAGTTAAGGAGAAGAGCAACACCCTAGATCTTAACCATTAATGTGGAAGAATAAGCTTTATGGTCAAGGGAATGGATTTGTTAAGAATTAGAGTGGGGAAAGGTTTAGATGAGAAGAACTAAGTTAGAATAAGGTTTTCATGGAGAAGAATTAGGTTTGAGAAGGAGAAAAATGAATTGGAACCAAGAGGGGCACAAACCGAGGTTATTGCTTAATTTTGGGAGTTAGGCCTAATGACCTTGGTGCACTAATTCACAAATTTCTAGAGACAAGAGAGTCCAATTAAGGTGATTCCACATTCATTAGAAAGCTCATTTCCGGGGCTTCAGTTTGATATATTATGTGATAGTATTCCGAGCTCGTTTGCAACCCCAAACATCAAGTTTACGTGCTCAACGCACTGACGCGCGCGCTGGAGCGCCCAGGAGCGCTTCCTTTTCCTTTAAAACCATTATAGAACCTATTTTCTTCATTCTTCTTCATTTCTCCTTCTTTCTAGGGCTTCTAGTGAGAGAGGGATAGGGTTTTTAGAGAGAGAAAGGGTGAGAAATAAGAAGAAGGGCTTGATTGAAGGTGCTCCATCATTCCTAGGGCTTGGGTTTCCACTATTCATCCACCATCTTCTTCCTCCTCTTCATCCATTGTTGCCCCTTTGAGGTGAGTGGTGGTTCTCACTCACTTTCCTTGGTTGTATTCCATTGTATGTCCCCTATTCTTTCTCCCCTTGCTATTATTGTTGATTAGAGTTGATTTTATGAAAACCTAGAATGAATTGATTGAATGTATGATTTTTGGCTCAAACCCTATGTTAGAGGATTTGGGGGTTTCATGAAATTAGAGGTTTGGGATGTTGATTGTGCCTATAATTGCTTATGCTCATGCTTATTATTATGTTTATGTATTGAATAAAGGTTTGTACATGTTCCTAACCCCCACCATGTTCATGGAAAATATTTTGGGTCTTTGACCTCATGAAAGTGGAAAAGGAAAATGATTTGGGTCTTTGGACCTTATGGAAATGGTTTCGGGTCTTCAGACCTCATGTAAATAATTATGTTTTGGTCCCTGGACTCATGTTTCTGAGACTCTGTCTCCGGTCCTTGGACTCATGTTAATTATGCAAGATTTTGGTCCATGGACTCATGCTTCAAGACTTTGTCTTCGGTCCATGGACTTATGTGAAAAGAAATAAATTCTTGTTTGAATCTATCACAGTTAATGGGTTAAGGTCTTATGGCCTTCAGGGACGACGGTCTCTGTTAGTCTGAGCTCAGTCTAGCCTCACAGATAAGTGGAAAGACCCCTTGGGTGTTGGGTAAAACACTTCATGACTAACCCTGCATTTATGACTGTCATTGGATGACTAACATTACATGTCTCTAATTGTCATTATGAATGTTTTCTTCATTTATTAAGTGATTTATATTGGTTTATATCTTGTGCTTTGCCTCCCCACACCGCACACACTGTTACCTCACTCACTGGGACGTAGTCTCACCCCACGTTACGGGGCATCACTTTCAGTTGTGCAGGTTTGGGTTTCTTAGCGTTGGATGAAGAGCCGGAGTCCGGTGGCGGATACTTCCGCCTCCTCAGCTGCCAGTTAGACGTAGAACATTTAGTTTCCTTTGTTACTAACGTATTGAAAAGGTTGATATTTGTAAATGTAATGTGTTGAATGGAACTATTGTGAATATTGATGAGAATGTTTCATTTTGGCCATGGAGGCCCTTTTTATTGTAGAAATGGATTAGATATGGTATAATATGAATTGTACTGGTGTTTTGCTGGTTTTCAGGTAAATTTGGAAATTGGGAAACATCCAGTTTTCAGGGGAGACTCTGCCGGATTTTCGGCATGAGTTTTATGAACCTTTAACACGCCAAGTGTGGGTTCCTCCCTGTCTTTCTTAAGGGAATGTTTTAGAATTGTGTTATTGACTGTTGAGTTAGCCTAAGCATGCGGTGGACTGTTTAGGCAAATTGTGCTTGTGTGCCGATATACGAAATGGCGCAAAATAATTTCAGAAATTCGGAGTAGTGTTTCCAACAGACACTTATTCTTGAATTGAGGAATTAGGACGTTACAGAAGTTGTTTGTGTCAGAGCTTCTGTAGGTTTTGCTTGTGTCAAATTGACTGAAAGAGGATCACTCAAAATATTTTCTTGTTCTTTTCAATTTGAGTCTCACGAGCCAGCAAAAAAGACTCAAGTTCATCCATAGAGCAAGGTTTAGATTTGTTATTGACAACATCAACTACATAGTCAAATTCCTTTGGCAAAGCTTCAAGAATAATTTCGAATTGATCTCTATAAGGTATGGGATCTCCAATAGACAGTAGAGAATTAGAGATAACTCTAATCCTCGCAAAGAACTCAAAGATGCTACGATCACCTTTTGAGATAGATCTTAGTTCGGACCTAAACTGTCTAGACCTGTTCTTGATTTGATTATCAAAGAACTTTTGAAATCCGTCCCACACTTGCAATGGGTGTCTGTAGATCACAAGCTTGGGTAAGAGGGAATCGAAAATGGAAGATAAGAGTTAGGCACATAGCAGAGAGTCTTGTTGATCCCATTCAGTGTAGTTAGGGCTTTCAATTCCTATATCTCTATCTAATTCAGTGAGAAAACGAAGAGGAATTACTGGATTTGTGACGAATTTATAAAGCTTGTGACCGTGAATTACTCCTTCCACCTGTTGTCGCCATTGGAGAAAGTTCTTGGCATTTAATTTCACTAAAATCTGGTGCGAGAATGTTGTGGGAAAAAATCACATTTTAGATCTGATCTTTTCTCGCGAGTTTCTTCTAGAAGAGGCATTTGGATACGGTCCTCCGGCAATTACGCGGATTCCATCATCACTATGCGAATCAGAATCTGGAGTTGTTTAGAAAGGATTCTCGTTGGTTGGTTGGTTGAGCGGAAGTCATGGATCTTAAGCTCTTGATAGCATGTTAGGAAAATTAGGGTTCATTGGATTGATAGAAGAAAGAAAGAGTTTGAGAGAGAATTTAAGATGACGTTCAAAATTGTAATTTTGGAATTTTCATTGAATGATTAAGAACACAGTAAAGGTATTTATACAACTTTAGAAGCTTGTGCTGAAAGCTAAACTAAACTAAAGTTAATTCAGTTAGGTGCTAACCACACCTAAATGAATTCAACTGAAACAATTGAGAGATATAATAATTACTAAAAAGATAAACGACTATTGCATACTACTGTTGTTATTCAGATACAAATATATATCACTAACAAATGCCATCAGATATTCAAGATCAAATTGTTGTTAATGATACTATGTATGACATGGTTAATGATGCATTTGGGCATCATCGTGATAATAGTGGTGTGGAGGAAGATGAAGCAACATTTGCCCAATCAAATAAAGAAAAAGTAAAGTTTCTTGAGTTAATTAGGGGTGGACAACAAAGATTCTATGAAGGATGTGATAATATTCAAAACTTTCCTTTTCAATCAAGTTGTACCACAAAGTGTCTATGCAGAAAAAGTGATAAGGCAATGTCAATGATGCTAGAGTTATTGGTGGATGCTTTTGAACATACTCAAATGCCGACATCATTTTATGAAGCCAAGAAAACCATTACTAAACTTGGCCTTCATTGCAACAAAATTCATGCATGCCCGAATGATTGCATGTTATACTTTGGGGAGGATGAAGATATGGATTCTTGTAAAAAATGCAACACATCTAGATGGAAATCAAAAGGCAAGGGTAATACTAATAAATGGAAGAGATTGCTACAAAATTTATGAGGTGTTTTCCTTTGAAACCACATTTGCAGACGTTGTTTATGTCTTAAAAAACAGCTGAGCATATGTGATGGCATACATTGGAAAGAACAAATGCAGGAATATTATGATGCCCAAGAGACTTTAAAGCATGGAAGAGATTTGACTTAATACATCATCAACTCGCTTTAGACCCTCGAAATATGTGCCTTGCATTGTCTACTAATGGGTTCAATCCACTTGGAAATTTAAGCACTAGTTTTAACATTTGACCGGTTGGTCTAAATAGACTTTTATTACTTATTGAGAGGGAAATTGCAGAACTTTTTTTTAATAGTTTCTTACTACTTTGCTCCTTTTGGATAAGGTTGTCTGCTAAGCCTTTTTGTCTTGCTTGTTAAGTGGTTTTAGACATATTCTGCGAAATGTAAAATAAAATTATCTTTCTTACCTCCTTGAGACCTGTCTTTTTTAACGGGTTGGATTTCTTTTACATCTAGTTGCACAACCACTTTGAAGCGCTAATCGCTCACCTCTTTTGTAAGACTTGTTTTTTATCTTAATTTTTTTTATGACATGCCCTATTTATGTGAAGTGTTGATATGAATGGCTAAGAGATATAGGTCATATTATGTTATGTCTCGACATAGGATCCCCAATGGTATTAGTTATTGGTTAAATGGTATAAATTATTGTTTAATTTTCACTTAAAGCTAAGTACGGATGTTTGTTTGCTCACTTTATGTACATTATATTAAGTTTACTTGACTGAAGTTAGTCATTGTTTTATATTTTAAGAAATAATGGATAAGTCTTGGATTGATATGCCTCAAAATACTATTGAATATATGGAAGGAGTGAATAATTTCTTAGACTTTGCTTTTGCTAATCCGAGTGTTGAGGGTTGTATAATATGTCCATGTAAAAAATGCAAGTTTGGGAAATGGAAAAGTAGGGAAGTTGTCTATGAGCATTTGATTGTAAATCATTTCGCAAAAGGGTATACTCCATGGCTTCGACATGGGGAGACAAGGCCGAAAAATAATACAATTAAAATACACTTAATGCCATCGGATATTCAGGATGAAATTCTTGTTAATAATACTATGTGTGACATGGTTAATGATGCATTTGGGCATCATCGTGATAATAGTGGTGCGAAGGAAGATGAAGCAACATTTTCCCATTCAAACAAAGAAAAAGTAGAGTTTCTTGAGTTAATTAGGGATGGACAACAAAGATTGTGTGAAGGATGTGAAAAGTATTCAAAACTTTCCTTTTCAGTCAAGTTGTACCACATAAAGTTTCTATGCAGAAAAAGTGATAAGGCAATGTCAATGATGCTAGAGTTATTGGCGGATGCTTTTGAACATACTCAAATTCCGGCATCATTTTATAAAGCCAAGAAAACCATTACTAAACTTGGCCTTCATTACACCAAAATTCATGCATGCCCGAATGATTGCATGTTATACTTTGGGGAGGATGAAGATATGAATTATTGTAAGAAATGCAACACATCTAGATGGAAACCAAAAGGCAAGGGTAATACTAATAAATGGAAGAGATTGCTAAAATTTTTTTGAGGTATTTTCCTTTGAAACCATGTTTGCAGATTTTGTTTATGTCTTAAAAAATAGTTGAACATATGTTATGGCATACATTGGAAAGAACATATGCAAGAATGTTATGACTCCCAAGAAACTTTAAAGCATGGAAGAGATTTGACTTATTGCATCCTCAACTCGCTTTAGACCCTCGAAATATGCGCCTTAGGTTGTCTACTAATGGATTCAATCCATTTGGAAATTTAAACACTGGTTATAGGATTTGGCCAGTTGGTCTAAATAGATTTCTATTATTTATTGAGAGAGAAATTGCAGAACTTTTCTCTGAATAGTTTCTTACTACTTTGGTCCTTTTGGATAAGGTGGTCTTTTAAGCCTTTTTGTCTTGCTTGTCAAGTGGTTTTAGACATATTCTATGAAATGTAAAATAAAATTATCTTTCTTACCTCCTTGAGACTTGTCATTTTTAACGGGTTGGATTTCTTTTACATCTAGTTGCACAACAACTTTGAAGCGCTAATTGTTCTCCTTTTTTGTACGACTTGTTTTTTATCTTAATTTTTTTATGACATGCCCTATTTATGTGAAGTGTTGATATGAATGGCTAAGAGATATAGGCCATATTATGTTAAGGCTTGACATAGGATCCCCAATGGTACTAGTTATTGGTTAAATAGTATAAGATATTGTTTAATTTTCACTTCAAGCTAAGTACGGACATTTGTTTGCTCACTTTATGTACAATATATTAAGTTTACGTGACTGAAGTTAGTCATTGTTTTAAATTTTCAGAAATAATGGATAAGTCTTGGATTGATATGCCTCAAAATACTTTTGAATATATGGAATGAATGAATAATTTCTTAGACTTTGCTTTTGCTAATCCGAGTGTTGAGGGTTGTATAATATGTCTATGTCAAAAATGCAAGTTTGGGAAATGGAAAAGTAGGAAAGTAGTCTATGAGCATTTGATTGTAAATCATTTCGCAAAAGAGTATATTGTATGGCTTCAACATAGGGAGACAAGGCCGACAAATAATACAATTAAAAGGCATTTAATGCCATCAGATATTCAAGATGAAATTCTTGTTAATGATACCGTGTGTGACATGGTTAATGATGCATTTGGACATCATCATGATAATAGTGGTGCGAAGGAAGATGAAGCAACATTTTCCAAATCAAGCAAAGAAAAAGTAGAGTTTCTTGAGTTAATTAGGGATGGACAACAAAGATTGTATGAAGGATGTTGAAAATATTGTATGTGATAATGTCATATTCATCTTGTTGAATGAAACTGGAAGATCAAAATACCATCTAAATGCATGGGGAGACTTACAAGAACTTGGCATTAGATCTGATCTTTGGGCTGATGGAAATGGTAGATATATTCCTGCTTTATTCACTTTGACAAATGCAAATAAGGTTATCTTTCTCAAGAATTTAAAGAACATAACTGTTCCAGATGGCTACTCAAGTAACACCAGTAGATGCATTGATGTCAGGCAATGTAAGCTTGGAGGGTTAAAAAGTTATGACTCACATGTTTTGATGGAGCAACTTCTACCTTTGGCAATGAGGAATACACTCCCTAAGCAAGTGGCTACAGATTTAATTGATCTATGTAAGTTTTTCAGAAAGTTGTGTAATAAAGTATTAAATGTCAATAAACTTGACCAACTATAGAGTAGAGTTATTCTCACAATATGTTATATGGAAATATTATTTCCTCCTTCTTTTTTCACAATCATGGTTCATTTGATTTTGCACTTAGTTGAAGAAGCCTAGCTTGGAGGATATGTCCAATATCGATGGATGTACCATATTGAGAGGTACCTATGGAGATTAAAGTCTTATGTGTGTATCAGGGCTTAACCTAAAGGCTCAATAGTTGAGGGTTACATGGCCGAGGAGGTTTTAACCTTTTGCTCCAAGTACTTGGATGGAATTGAGATTGTATTTAACCGATTAGGTCGTGTTGATGATCAACCCATTGGTGAGACATCTAATGTAAGCACTCTATTTCCGGTAATCAGAAAACTAGTTGGTGGTTTTAAATACTTCACTCTATTTGCAAAGGAGAAGGTACGGGCACATCGTCATGTATTGACTAATTGTGGAGAAGTTGACCATTTTATTTAGGAACATCGTCACTCCAAGGTGCAATACTTCTAAACGAATTTATGTACTTAATGTAGGGAATGTAGAGACACTTTAAGGAGAGAATTAAGAAGCCGGAGACCATTACCCGCTAACATAGACAAAAAGGTTCATAAGGAATTTTCTGAATGGTTTTCCCGTCGTGTAAGTATAATTGCACCCTCGGTGTTTGATACTTTATGCAACTAGTGATTTTTCTCATTATTCTTCTTGTTTTAGATAATAAATGACTCAAACGGATCCCATTAAGATATTTGAAAATTTTATCTTTGGGTCCCATTGATTCTGCAAAGCGTTATAGAGTGTACGATGTTAATGGATTCAAGTTTCGTATATTGGAACGAGACCAAGGGCTAAAAACATAAAATAGTGGAGTCTTTGGTACATTTGGGATAAGGAGTTATGCAAGTAGTAGTGATAGTCATATGCAGTTCAGTGGTGTGTCTTATTATGGGAAGTTGGTGGACATCATTGAGATAAACTACCATGGTTGATTTTCTGTTACTTTGTTCAATGTATGTGGGACAATACAACTAATCCAAGATGGATTATAACTGATCACTTTGGATTTACTTCTGTAACCTTTGGACACTTGATACACACGGGTGATCATGAAGATGATGAACCATTCATCCAGGCTCCAGAGGTAGGGATGTAAAAAAAAAAACCCGTACTCGTGGATACCCGTAATGGGTACCCACATATTTATAAATTGGGTGGGTACGAATATTATACTACCCGCCCCGCGGGTACCCGCATACTCATTAAAATATATTTTTTTATTAAATATATGTGAATATTAGGATTTTTATTATTTTATGATGAGATATAGTTTATTTTATATTATTTTATAATGATGTTTTTAATATATTAACACGTAATGATATTATATAATGATAATTTATACATATAATATTAATACAATATGATATTATAATATATTATATAACATTTTCTCTCTTTCTTTCTATTTAATTTAAATTTTTAAACATTAATGGATACCCGTGGATACCCGCTACTCGCATGGATACCCGTTAATTCTAGCGGGCATGGATACGGGTAGTGCACTACCCGCTCCTGCCCCGCCCCGCCCCGTTGACATCCCTATCCAGAGGCTCAAATGGTTTATTATGTAGAAGATGAGTTAAATAAAAACTGGAGCATACCTGTGCACCTCAACATCAAAACATGGAAACTTTTTAAGGTGAGCCATTTCAACATCAAAACATGGAAACTTTATTTTCAGATGGGGAAGGCAATATACCATTAGCAAGGTGTTATTCTTAAGAGTTATTTTATGTTATTTGTGTTTTAATATCAATTGTATTAATTCCATTTTTATAAAATAGTAAATTAGTGATTTGATATATAATAATTTTATTTCTGATAGGAACCTTGAAGATGAAATGGATTCCCAGCAAGAAAACTAACTTAGCGCCACTAGTACCTGAGTCTAGCACTCAATATCCACATGCACCAACATCTCAACCTAGTATTTACACTAGCAATTTTGTTTTAATATCATATATACGGATTCTGTCTACATGAACTCAACGCCAAAGCTAAGCTATACCTGGTTTGTGCCTTAAGTAAACAAAAGTATGAGAAGGTCCATGGATGCACTTTGTTAAGGAGATCTGAGATACCTTAGCTCCATCTCAAAACATGTTAGAGACGGAAAACTTTTCCGTCTATAAAACTGAAAAAGAATTCATTCGTCTCTAACAAGCTTAGAGATGAAATTTTTCTCGTTTCTAAAAATTGAAAATTAAAAAAGAAAACACTTCAGAATTTTATCCTAAAATTTCTTGAAATTATTATCTGAAAGTGTTTTTATAGGAAATTAATTTATGAAAATGTTTTCTTTCAAAAATTAATTTCCGAAAAGAGAAAAGAAAAAAAAAATGCCACTGAAAGTGATGGTGATGGTGGGGTGGGGGTGGAGGTGAAGGTGGTGGCGGCAGCGACAACGAGGTGATGGAGGAGTGATGGGATAAGGGTAATTTGAAAAAAATTCAAAAAAGACAGAAGGGGTGTGAATAGCAAAAAAAATGATGTTGAAAGCAACTCCTTAAATTGAGGTGTAAGTTTTCAGTTTTAGCGTTCTGAGCCAATTTAGAGGCCCAAAAAATTGTACCAGAAAGGCAAAACACACATAAAAAAGAGATTTTTTTACCAAAAACAAACATAAAAAGAGATTTTGTATAACTTATAAGATAAGGATGAAAAAGTAAAAGTTGACAAAAAAGTATAAAAGTAAAAAATTATTAAAAAGTAAAAACTAAAATATTTATTATATAAAAATACAAGAATTTTATATTTTCTTGATAAAAATTCTTCACTTTTATATACTTAACACAAACCCAGGTTAATAATATATTGAAAAAAAAAATTAGAGACTCGTCATATGTATTATGTGAAACTTGGCACTAAGGAAAAGCGATGCGTCTGTACTCTGTAAAACTTCATTTGGATAAATATATGTTTAATTTATATTTTAATTAAAAAATAAGATTGATTTATATTTAGAAAAAAATATAATTTATTTTAGTAATTTAAGATAATTGAATTAAAATGGAGTATAAGAGTTTTTTACTCTAACACATACATAATTATAGAACATAAATATAAAACACAAAAAAAATATAAAAGTTAATTTAAAAATAAGTCAATTATAGTTTAAATATAAATTACTTTTCAACAATTAAATAAAGAGAAAACAATGGAATAATGATGATGATAAAATGCTTGTAACAAGCAAATTGCAGGAGCACAGGACAGAGATGTTAAATAGGTGAAAAAACATATAATATGTTTGGTTTAGCGTTGAAACGTGGTAAATTCACGTTTCCAATGCTAAAAATAGTTGCGTTAGGAAATCTAAACTTGAGTTTGGTCATTTTCAACGCTAAACCAAACACATAATTAGCGCAACACAGGTGACACGGAGGATATAAAATATGTGAAACAACATGCAGAAGGTAAATGTGAAACAACAGATTACATAATAGATACCGCTGTTTGATATCCTTGAGTGAGTTGCTGATGTGGAAATAATAAAACATATTTTATAAATGGGATAATAAGTTTTGTCTATTATTAAATGTTTAAAAAGAGTTTTATCACTGATAATGGTATTATTTTGCTCAGACCTGATGATCTCATATGAAGGATATATTTTTAGATTAAAAATATATATATAGAAAATACATGTCATCCTAGATCATAAAAATAATTAATTAATCAAAGTGCATTATGAATTTTTTATATTCACTTTTTCACTAATAAACATTAAATAAGATAAGACATTTATAAATAATCATTGAACTATTTGTTACAAATTAAATTAATAATAATTTTTTTTAAAATTAAAAGTATCAAATATTATAGAATGTTGCTAACATTAGCCATCAAGAGTCAAGACCGACACAAATGATATAAAAATAAAAAATATTTATTACATAAAAATACAAAAAACAATAAATACACTACTCTTTAATAAAATAATTATACTTTTAAAAAATTATATTTTAATTGATTTTTTATTCGCATAAAAAGCTTATTAATGTTTTTATGCAAGGTATCTTTCACAAGCTCTTATTCCGAGTATTTAATATAACTATATAGGGCTTGAATTCGAGATTACTAATTCTAGAATAACCTTATGTCATAACCTTAGGTCAGTTGATTCACACATGCTCAACGGTACAAGCTTATTAGTTTATTTATTTGTTAAATTAATCGTGAATGAAATTCCACCACCCGTCAAACAAACAAGTAATGAGAAATGTCACTAGAGTTGTGTTTGGTAAAACTGTCAGAAGCCACGCTCTGCGAGATGAAGACCTATAAAGCCACTTGTGGCTATTAATTGGGTGAAGGATAAGAGGAAATCCATCCAGCCAATAAGAAGCAAGCCTGGAGCTCAAAAGTGAAGCAAGTGGAGAGGTTGAGTGCTTATAAATAGCGACCTCCGACACGGTTTATATCATCTAGTGTTAAACACAACACCTTCACTACAAAGTGAAGCATTCTTAGAGTATCCAGTGAGTGTTTCTCCTATCCTTTAGAGAGAGTTGTTTCTCCTATTTCAAGAGAGAGTGTAATTGTTCTCTCCTTGTATTTAGAGAGAAAGGTTGTAACCATCTTCCACTTAGTAAAATATTTTTCTAGCCTTACCCGTGGTTTTTCCCTTATCAATTGAGGGTTTTCCACGTAAAATACTGTGTGTCAGTTCCAATTTCTCTCATCTCTATTTTAGCTGCGAAATATTATTTTATTACTCTGGTACCCAACAGTGGTATTAGAGCCACCAGTTGCCGATCAATATTTCCGCTGCAGTACCGTTCACGGTTACTATTCACACGTGTGGTTGTATACTTTTACGGTGATTGTTAACGTATACTAGATTTATTCTAGTTTACGGAATACATACAATACTGTTCACGTATACAGTACTATTCACGGTGAAATTTTGTAATCCGATTCAGTTAAAAAAAATTGGTGCTAAAACCATGGCGGCAAAATTTGAGGTTGAGAAGTTCAATGAGAGTAATTTCTCCCTGTGGAAATTGAAGATAAAGGCTATTTTGAGGAAAGATAATTGCCTAGCAGCAATTCAAAGTAGACCTTCAGGAATATCTGATGAAAAGTGGCAAGAGATGGATGACAATGTTGTTGCCAATTTGCACTTAGCAATGGCTGATTATGTTTTGTCAAGCATTGCAGAAAAGAAGACTGCAAAGGAGATCTGGGATACACTCATCAAGTTGTATGAGGTCAAGTCACTTCACAATAGAATATTCTTAAAAAAGGAGACTGTATACTCTTCGGATGAATGAATCCACATCAGTGACGGATCACATCAACAATCTGAATACGTTATTTGCTCAATTGACAGCTGCAAATTTCACAATAGCGGAAAATGAACGTGCAGAGCTTCTACTTCAGAGTTTACCAGATTCGTATGATCAACTTGTCATCAATATAACAAATAATAATGTTGTTGACTCCTTACACTTTGATGATGTTGCTGGAGCTATTCTTGAAGAAGAATCCAGGTGAAAGAATAAGGAAGATAGATCAAAAAGCTCTAGACATGTGGAGGCTTTAATGGTGACAAGAGGTAGATCAACGGAACGTGGCTCCAGTGGGAGTTGAAACAATGGTAGATCAAAGTCTCGAAGAAGGAAGAATCTCAAATGCTACCATTGTGGCATGAGAGGGCACATGAAGAAAGATTGTTGGCACAATAAGAAGAATATAGAGAAGTCTTTTGACGCAACAAATTCTCAAGGATGTGTTGCTAGTACCTCTGAAAATGGAGAAATTATATATAGCGAAGCAATAATTGGTCATAATGATAGAAGGCAATTCATAGATGTCTGGATCATGGATACAGGTGCATCATGGCACACGACTTCACATCGGGATTGGTTTTGTAGTTACGAACTTGTCTCACAAGGAACTGTGTTCATGAGAAATGGCCATACCTTGGAAATTGCTGGAGTTGGTACCGTCAAATTGAAAATGTATGATGGTACTGTTCGCACAATTCAAAAGGTACGACATATGAAGGGCTTAAGGAGGAATCTATTATCCATTGGGCAACTAGATGACCTTGGTTGCAAGATCCATGTTGAAGGTGGAATCTTAAAAGTGGTGAGAGGCACTCTGGTGGTGATGAAGGCAGAAAAGACCCAAACTAATCTTTATAGGCTTTTGGGAGATACAATTCAAGAAGGAAATGTATCAGTTGCAGCAGTTAGCCAAGAAGAAACTGTGACACCCTTCTACCCCAGCTCTTATACAATTAATAAGTCGAAATATTTTTCAAAAGCAGTATCCCTCAACGGGTAAAAAGGTTCACATATCTCTTCATTTAAAACCTCATTCACTGTAAAACAACTTAATTAAAATAAAAGTAGAACTCAAAGGTTTTCAAAATACACAAGCAGCGGAATCTCCAAATTATCAATAATTAAAACATCCTACTCACCATGTAAGACATTTAAAAGTGTTTACAAAATCCTTCCTAACTAGAAACATAAAGAAAAGAACCCTCAATAATATGCCCTGATATCACATGTACCAGAGTAACACTCCCTTTAATCAAAACTCGACACCAGTAGTGTCATCATCATCACCTGTAAAAATATCCACGGTATAAAGGTGAGGAAAAGAATACTACTCATACATACACATAGGAGGCTACCCTATCCTCACCCTCATATAGACAACATCAGCATTAATCACACCACATACTCAAACATCACATAATTCATCAGATACTATCACCTATAGTTCATCATATAACAAACATCAATATCATCATATAATTCTCCTATCCTCATTCACCAAATAATTCGCCTACTCTATTCTCAACGTCTATTACTCATTTCCTCATTACAAAATCATAACATCATCATATAACTCATTTTTATATCATCATACATAAGACATATTCATCCATCATCATATACACCAACAACATCATCAATATCACCATAACCATCATAATCATCAATATCATCATAATCATCATAGTCATTATAATCATCGCAATCATCATATCATCATTTTATCATACTCATCATTATCATCAACATCATCATACTCATCCTTATCATCATAATCATCATAGTCATCATAATCATCATATCATCATATTCATCATAATCATCATATCATCATCACCATCATGCACCTCCCTGAGTTGTACTTCACCCACTCTAGGCTTGTACACCTCAGGTACCATATTCAATTTCATCATAATCAGTGTTCACCTCCCTGAGTTATACTCAGGTACAATCATCAACATTATCATAGTCATTACTCACCTCCCTGAGTTACACTCAGGTACCATAATCAATAACATAATCAATACTCACCTCCCTGAGTTACACTCGGGTACCATAATCACCAACATAATCAATTCTCACCTCCCTGAGTTACACTCAGGTACCATAACCACCAACATAATCAATACTCACCTCCCTGAGTTACACTCAGGTACCATAACCACCAACATAATCAATACTCACCCCCCTGAGTTACACTCAGGTACCATAACCACCAACATAATCAATACTCACCTCCCTGAGTTACACTTAGGTACCATAATCACCTCCCCGAGTCAGACTCAGGTACAACATTCACCTCCCCGAGTTAGACTCAGGTACAACTAGGGATGACAATTGAGCCCAAGCCCTATGGGTACCCGCAAAAATTACCCGCAATGGGCAGGGTAAAAACCCGCAAAGCGGGTATGGGCGCAGGTACGGGCAAAAGCCCGCATATTTTCATGGGGATGGGCGCGGGTACGGGCACTTGATGCTTAGCCCGCCCCATACCCGCACTCATATAAATAAGTATTTAATAAAAAATACCATATATAATTATATATTGGGATATATTAATTTTATTAAAATATCAAATATATTTATGCATATTTTTAAAATTAATACATATAATATATTACAAATTAAAAATATATTTTATAATTATCTATTTATGTTTTTTACTTTATAATATATGACTAATTAGTGTTAATAATCATTTTTTACGGATCTTGAAGAATTCTAACACATGATATTCAAGTTTATAAAATAGTTTGACGTGAAAGTATATTGTAATATTTGAAAAAAATGAACTTTTGATCATTTGTTGTGTTTTAGAACATTAAAATATTTTGTTTCAATGTAATTAAATTGTTGTATCACTGATATATAAAAATTATGTTTGGACGATCTTCGAGTAACTTTTTCAATTGAGATATAGTTTCCTTAAATTAATATTTTTAGTAAGTTGTTAATTTTTTACTTAATAAAAGTGCGGGTAACGGGCGCGGGTACGGGCATATAGGTACCCAGCGGGTATGGGGACGGGCACTAAAGTTACTGCCCACGCGGGTACGAGCTTTTGTTTAAAACGCGGGTACGGGGACGGGCACTGTGGTACCCTGCCCAGAGAGTACCCATTGTCATCCCTAGGTACAACATCCACCTCCCCGAGCTACACCCCACCCCTCACTGGGCTTGTGTATCTCAAGTACAATCACCTCCCTGAGTTACACCCCACCCCTCACTGGGCTTGTGTATCTCAGGTACAACATCATATATACTTAAGCATCATTTACAACATAAGGTTAATTAAATCATCATCACCATTATCACCTCCCCGAGTTATACTCAGGTACACTATTCACCTCCCCAAGTTAGACTCAGGTACAACACAAAATCATCATCATCAATCATTATAATTAGCACCATTCATCATCATCGTTATCATCATCATAAAATCATCATCGGTCATCCTCATCATAAATCATCATAAAAATCATTAATCACCATCATCATGATCATAACACTCATCGCATGCTCAATGCACCATTATATCATCATTATCACAATACACATTATATGCTCAATGCATCAATACATAATCATTATACACCTCACACCTCATACACTCAATACATCAATATATCATCATCACACATCTCATACCTCATCATCATAAACTCAATACCTCAATACATCATCATCATGAACTCAATACATCAATACATTATCATCATGAACTCAATACATCAATACATCATCATCATAAACTCAATACATCAATACATCATCATCATACATCTCAATATTATAAACATCTAACATCACATGGGATATTCATATCATCAACTCATCCACAATCAATACTCTATAAACAACCACTTAACTCTCTTAATTCCACAAACAAATTATATAATTAACACCAAATAATTAAAGGATCACAATGATTACAAAAACAACACTCTCATACTCATTTTTGACCTGGTAATCGATTACCAAACAGCTGTAATCGATTACCAGAGGCGATTCCTCAATTTTAGAGTTTTCAAGTTTTAAGCTTAATGACCTTGGTGCACTAATTTGGAAATATATAGAGTTCTAGGTGTCCAATTAAAATAATTTCACTTCTATTAAAAAGTTAAGATCCGGGGCTTCAGTATGATATGCTATATGATAGGGTTCCGAGCTCGTTTGCACCCTTAACAAACGCATTCTTTCTCAGGAGAGAAAGTTGTCAAAACTCTGGTAATCGATTACACATCCTCTGTAATCGATTACCAGCAAATAAACTCTCGAGTAATCGATTACAAACCCCTGTAATCGATTACCAGCAAGCCAAAATCATTCCCTTGCTGTCCAGAATACTCTGTAATCGATTACAGGCCTCTGTAATCGATTACCCACGACACGAGATGACAGTTCTTACGATTTTTACCCCTTTTTAAACCCTCTTATTCAACATCTAATCAATCCTTAAGGTTAATACATCAATCATGCACGTTTATATCAAACAAACTCAGCAAAAACACCAATCTTTACACAGATTTGCACAGTTATTCCATCAAAATCCCAAATCATCAAACCCTTATTTACCCCTTTTCGCTATTCTCACTACCCTCTTCTATTTCAATCAAGATTCACCAAGATTCACAAAATTAATCATCAATCAACATGTTTTCATCATACAATACTCAATATATATATATATATATATATATCTCAATTTCGAATTTAGAGTCTTAGAGGGTCTTATGGTTGCCCTCACTACTCAAGCACTCCCACATGCACATACAAGCAACACCCTTTCCCCCATCGTACCTTATTGAAGATCGATCAATCAGCAGGGAAGGTTCTTTCTTGGTTCCTGATCGATCAATCAACAGAGAAAGGTTGTAACCATCTTCCACTCAGTAAAATATTTTTCTAGCCTTGCCCGTGGTTTTTCCCTTATCAATTGAGGGGTTTCCACGTAAAATATTGCGTGTCAGTTCCAATTTCTCTTATCTCTATTTTAGCTGTGAAATATTATTTTATTACTCTGGTACCCAACAAAAACTAGCTGAAAAGTCAATTAATTTGATTAAAAGTATGTGATAAACTAACTGAAAATGGTAAAATAACATATAATAACATAATTATTAAATAATGAGGGAGAGATATTAAAAAATAAACTTATAATAAATTTTTAGTTAATAACTTAAAAAAATAGAGCTATTTCCTAAAAGTTACCTCAGATAACATCTTAAAAAAACGAATAATTATCTAAAATGATTAATTACTCAACGACAATGAGGGAAACCCACTTGCCAGCATAACTTGTTAAAAAAAACGAATAATTATCTAAAAAGATTAATTACTCAACGACAATGAGGGAAACCCACTTACCAGCGTAATTTAATGAAACATGAATCTCACGTCGACCTCACCACAAGCCGCGGCGGGTAGTAGTTGGGAGTTGGAGGGCATAAATGGAAATTGAGTTTTGGCCGAATCGTGTTCCTGTGTATACCTCCTCACTTATCCTCTTCCTGCTACTCTCTTCTCATTGGTTCTCTTTATTCTAACCCCTTCCCCCATCCCATATCATATCCCACCCTCCCCCCTTTCTCTCCCTACAACCTTCATTCTCCGATCCCCATCCCTTTTCGCGGTAATATTTCCACACTTAGTAATATATTTCTCTAATCAATTCAATTCAAAGGGATTTATAATCACAAACTCTGCATTTTGGTTTGTTCCACAGCGCGATTCTTCATGGCTTCTACAATCCCCAACTCAACCGCTACAGTGAATTGTCAGAGCTACGTTGGCCTGAAACCACCACCGAGGAATTTGAAGTTCACTTGTCCCCTCCCTGCTACAAAGTATCGCCCCTTGCGTCTTGTTGCCGTGAGAGCCAGCGATTCAGATTGTGAAGCTGCCGTTGTCGCCGGAAACGTGCCGGAGGCACCTCCTGTGCCTCCCAAACCGGCGGCCCCTGCTGGAACCCCTGTGGTCCCTTCACTCGTGAGTGTGTCCATGCATTGATTGTAAATTAACCTTGTGCATTGTTATTGCATGATTAGTTAGTAGTACCCTCGCTAAGCAATGATTTTGGTTGTTTCATTTCCCTTTTGTATCAGCCACTTCACAGGCGTCCTCGTAGAAACCGAAAGTCACCTGCACTTCGATCGGCTTGTCAGGAAACGAATATATCACCTGCGAATTTTGTGTATCCACTTTTCATACATGAAGGTTGGTCTTTGCTCGTGATGCTTTCTTAGTAGAGCTTGTTGTTGCTTATTAGTTACTTATATACATTGTTCGTTTGTGGGTACTAGGTTGTATAGTATGCTTATTATGGGGTTTGATTTTGGATTATGAGGACATTTGTACTTGCAGGTGAGGAGGACACTCCAATTGGGGCTATGCCTGGATGCTACAGGCTTGGTTGGAGACGTGGACTTGTGGAAGAGGTTTTTATCTGCTACTGTTTCTGTGTCTCATACTCTGTGCACAGATTAAAATGAGTCCTATATATGCCCTTTTGGTCTGAAGCGTTTTCATCTCAGCCATTGATTCGATGTTTTCTATCTTAATTTTTAGCTAAAGAAAATTATAAAGCAATTGGAATGGGAAAAATATAGTAGAATGAATCACAAGTTCATATGATCAAACCATTCAAAAATAGTAGTGAATTGGGGGATAAAGGATGTCTATTGATGTGAGACAAGAATGTTTAATTGGAGATTCTGTAGACTTTCTTTGCATAATTTTATTCCGATGCATCTCCTTTCAAAACTATTTCTTTCTGCTTTCATGCCATGTCTGTGATAAACAAAATAAAATATCCATATCTACTTCTATGGACTAGCTTCCTTGTTTTAAGTATTACTTAAGCTACTTAATAGAAGTTCGATGCTGTTTCAATATGGTCAAGGAGTTTGACAGATTTGATTGTTCCTTTAATTATCTGACTTGTTTGAATCATGCCATGCTGGGGGAAGTTGGCAGGTTTTGTTTGAGGATTTTTTATTTTAAATCTGCCCATTACATTGCTCGCTTGTTTTTGAAGAAATTTTTTCCTATTTAGTGTGTTATAACTAATCAGTACACACACCCACACTGACATAAAGCCTTTTATCATTTTTATATTCGTAAACTGCATGGGTGATGGTGACACTGTTCTTGCTATACCCTGTATAACTTATTGAAGTTTAGTAAAATTTCAGTGAGCATTTTGTGCTTCAGGTTGCAAAGGCACGTGATGTTGGTATTAATAATGTTGTACTCTTCCCAAAAATTCCAGATGCTTTGAAGGTTCTATTCTCTCTCCTACATACCATAATTTTTTGGAAGAATAACTGCAATCTAGTAAACAGGTTTTCTCCTTTAGTCTCCCACAGGAGATGAAGCATACAATGAGAATGGTTTAGTGCCTCGAGCAATACGTCTGCTCAAGGATAAGTACCCTGACCTTGTAAGTCAACACAACTTCTATAGTTTGAGAATATTATATTTTCTGGTGCATGTAGAAAGTTAAGCCAATATTCTTTCTCATTTGATCTTTCTTCAGGTTATCTATACAGATGTTGCATTAGATCCTTATTCGTCAGATGGGCATGATGGCATAGTTAGAGAAGATGGTATGCTATCAACTTTGTCTTTTGTACTCAAAAGTTGGACATCTTTTGTGAAAAATGCTAAAGAATAGTTGTTTAAAGTTGATTATCCTTATATTTAAACCTATTTTGTTACTGGACATGATTCATTGGCTTAATAGTTCATGAGAAATGCTCTGTTAATATGAAGCATAGACAATAAAAAGGGCTGTTCCCCTTGGAAAATGTGTTAGACACAACCTGACACTTTGAAAGTACCCAAACATTTTACATTCAGTTGTGTCACCATGTTCATGTCCATGTTGTGTTTCATATTTGTGTTTTTATCCATGTTTTTATGGAAATACCTGATTTCAGGTAACAAGTGTTGTACCAAGAGAATAAACTGGTAGAGATCTCTGTATTAGGAGATTAATTGCTTGAAAATTTCACAGTTCACATTTTGCTTTGGTTCCTTCTGACTTATTATGGTTTGTGCAATGCAAGAATGTGTTCATAAGAGAAAGTGACTCAAGAGAAGAGAGAGAATAAATGTGAATAATGAAAATGATTCTGTTACAGATTACAGTGCCATGCAATGTATTTATAGATGTCTAAATAACTAACAATGATTAATCAACTAACAACTTAACTGTGCCCTAACTGTCTGACTGACAGTTCAGAGTACAGCTGGCAAAGCTGACTCTGCTAACTATGGATGAGTAGATAC
Organism: Sesbania bispinosa; assembly: GCA_026901365.1. Lineage (NCBI taxonomy): Eukaryota > Viridiplantae > Streptophyta > Magnoliopsida > Fabales > Fabaceae > Sesbania > Sesbania bispinosa. The sequence continues at coordinate 680,347 of QLOH01000532.1, forward strand.
TCTAATAATCCCCCCTCAAACTCACGGTGGATGGAGCAATGTATACTGGTCTAGAACCCTGAGTTTGTCACGGAGAGAATTGGACCACAGAGGAGAGAGAGGCTTTGTCAAAACATCTTCAAGCTGAGCATCACCAGGATCTGATGATAAGGCATGTGTGGATCCAGATTGAAGACTGGTTACAGGAACTGATTTACACTGTGATTGAGTGAGATTAACAGATAGTGCATTTATAGCTTGCTTATGCGTGTCCAACCTAGTCTATTGTGCAAGCACCAAGGACTCAATTTCACAAACAGTACACAGTTCCAATCTGCTTTTAACAGATGTGACAAAAGGATAGTACTCTTCAGCAATACCTTCAAGAATTATGTTTATGTACTCTTGAAGGGGAAAAATCTCACCAATGGAAACCAAGGAATCAATGAGAGCCTTGATACAAAACAAGCACTTAGAGATTATCTATCAGCTTTATTAGTATTTCAAAGTTCTGATTGAAGTTGACATCCCTTGGCTTGCATTGTGAATAAAAACAACTATGAATTTCATTCTAAACCTGCCATGCATGTATGCATCCCAACACTTGGATGAGAAGACACTCAGAAATTGAAGAGAGAAGCCAAGAAAACAGGTTTTAGTCCTGTTGTTCCCATCATGGATACTCCTCACTGACACAGCCACAAGCACAATCTTCATCAGTGGAAAAAGGAATTGGAATTTGTCCATTGATGACAAAATGATGGAGTTGGTTTGTCTTAATGACAACTTTGTCTTGTTGCTTCCATAGGAGGAAGTCTTTGTCATCTAGTCCACAGAGAGCAAGTGCGAAAATAGCACTGGAGAAGATGATGATGAACTGGCTCCCAAAAAACCAGCAGGTGGAGGTGGCAGAACAGAATAATTAGGTGAAGAAAAAGCCATGCATGGACATAAGGCACAGAAAAGTGCTCTGGATACCATATTATGGTTTGTGCAGTGCAAGAATGTGAGAAAATAAGAAATGACTACTGACAAGTAGATATTCTAATATGACTTGGCTTCAAATAAGTAATACAAGAAGAGTATAAGTTTCTATTTTGTTATTTGAATCACCATCTTATGGTATCATAAGTTTTCTGGTAGGGTATCTAATTCTACTTATAAGCTAACCTTTAGGTTAGTTTTGGAACACAAAATCATTTTTTGGAATTGGAATGTGAATAGGGATAGGAATAGGAATACAGATTGCTTGGAATGTAATGATCATTCTTGTTCAATGTTTGGTTCACCCAAGAATGGGATCTATTTTATTTCCTTCTGTTTTTATGTTCAGTACAATGAAATTAATATGGAATGGAATTGTGATTATAAGTAACGAAAATACACATCAACTAAGCCTGATCCCACATGGATGGAATTAATATACGAGTTAACAAAATAAAAATTAATTTGTCCATTCTTCAATGAATGGCCATTCCTGATAAGGCTCATGACTTTTTCCTTATAAACAAAGGAATGCTCGTATCCATGAAATAGAGGCAGAAATAGAATCACCAGTCTCCCATTTTAACTATGCATTGGCTTTGAAGTCTCCATCAAGATAATCGAAATTGTGATAAGTCATGTCTGCCTGCCACAGACTTCTAGCTTTAGTTTAGTACTTGTTGAATATGTTTTTGAGTGTGTTTATTTTTATTCTTATTATAGAAGAAAATTATAAAAAAAAGTGCCCGCAATTAACTTTAGCTCTATCTTCTTCCTATATCAACTACGGTCGGTAAAAGACTAGGAACTATTATGCATTATTTGAATTTTTATTGAAGTGTTTTTATTACAGTACTCATTACAATTTATATCCTTGATATCTTGCAGGAGTTATTATGAATGACGAGACAGTTCATCAGCTTTCTAAACAAGCTGTAGCCCAGGTAATATGTGTAAAATTCCCTCTTAATGGTACATATAAAAAAAATTCAAATTCATTCATTTCATTAGAGTCTGAGCACACAGTAAGTAACTTGATGCAGTAGAGAATTAGACAGCGTCAAATAAAGATATAAACGTTTTACTTAATATTTACATCAAGATAATGGTTCTTCCTTTTAGGAACCCATGAGTTTTTCAAAAGGGTACCATTTACCCTATAGGAGCTGATAGCGAACTTAATCAGAAAAGGTGACAGATGTTCCAAGACTTTGAATAAGTGTACTCAAATTATGAACAAGAGGAAACCCTTTATACCCAAAAAGAAATAGCTCCCTAATATTTATGTAGGGAACTACTACATAGATACCACAAAAGTAAAAATATATATGATTTCTCTAATCTCAAACAACTGGTTCATTAGGTTCATATCCATATTGCACTCTCTGGCCATTCCTAGCTCTGTCATAACCACTTATGTAGGTTTACAGTTTACTAATGCATTTTCACATCAAGAAAATTACACACAAAATATAGGGGTAAGAATTCATCTAAAATATACATTTAGAGTTAACAATAAAGAAAACTTTTCTATCTACCATTATCAAATACAATTATATTACTCACAACTATACTATAACAAGATTCTATGATTTTTTGCTATTTTTATTGTAAAATAGATTGTATTAATTTCTATTAACTATATAATTAATATATACAATAAATAACAACCAACTATTAACATACTAATTTATATAAAATACCAAAAAAACACAGTAGAGTAAAATTTAAAATCATTCTAGACTTTCATAGATACGCCACTAATATAATATTCATTCTATTTATAATTTTTAACAGTAAGTAACACGACTTTTCAATCAACCACACATGATCTTTATCAAGTATTATCACACTATCCCTATGAAAAATTATTAAACAATCACATACAACTTTGTCATAAGTTGTCATAACATTCTCATGAACATTCAATACTAATTTATTCATTTATTCCACTATATGTAGAGTTTATCTTATTAGTTAGGGGAGAATTCACTGCGAATTAACAAGGCTACCAAGGAAGCTATCCTTGGCCCAAATTGGCTTTAATCAATTTTTTATACATGCTGCAGATGTACTATGGTGACTGAATGCACAAAAGTACGCCCTTCACAATTCCCACTGTGGTGTGACTCAACCCCTTCCAACTTCAAAATTATCAAAAGTATTCATCAATTAACATATTATCAATCAATATATTATCAATCAATGTCAATAATCTATTCACAAAGTAGCTCTCAAAATAATAATAATGACAAACAACATTACTTACATAACTATATTTAATATTTATAATATGACAAAGTCTATATGCAATCTCCATTTCAATCTAGCACAACAGTATCACACATTACTCATAAATAACCTACTATATCATTCATACGTAAAAGAGCAGAATTCACTGCGAATTCACAATAGTAACCACTGAATTTATCACCATTAGTTACAATAGAGTAAAAATAATATTTTAAATAATGTAAAGAATTCAGATTTAGATTTTACATAAGACATACAATAATGTAACATGCATTAACCTTAATTCTCTCAAGATTTTCATCCATCACCATTGATGTATAATATATAAAAAAAATGTCCTATTACCCATTTCAAAGAACAATAACCGTATAAACATTACAGAAAATTCAATTGATAGGGAAAGAAAACATAAACATTCTGTTAAGAGATACAATAATGTAACAAGCATTAACCTTAATTCTCTCAAGATTTTCATCCATCACCAACATTGATGTATAATATATAAAAAAAATGTCCTATTACCCATTTCAAAGAACAATAACCATATAAACATTACAGAGAATTCAGTTGATAAGGAAAGAAAACATAAACATATTAACAGTCGCAATTAAAGATTCCTAGCCTAGTAGCTTAATTCAATAGTGTTATTGGAAGAGAGAAAATTTTCCTAATCTAAAGACTCTAAAATTAGGGAAAAAAAAAGAAGAAAGATTCTTCCCCTACCTTTCTCCTGTATTAGCTCTTGATGCACTGAACCCTTGTATCTCTGAAATTGTGCCTCTTCCATTGAGACCATTACTATTTCCTTGTTCTAATCAAAGAAAAATCTAATTTTAGCCTCCAAATAAAATAAATTGGAGAGAAATCTGATTTCAAATTATTTTTTTTTCACATTTATTATATTTTTTTTCACCTCCTATTATTATGGAATAAGATAACAATCTGATTTCAAATTATTATTTTAAGCACATTCCAAATTGATATAAGCTACTCACCAATATTATTTAATTCACAATTTTTCTATTAATACATTCTATCTATTTTCTCCTCCCTTTTAATAAATATACACACACTTTATCATTTCTAATTTAAAACTCATAATTAATTTTTTAACACAAGAAATTACAACAAAATTTGGGGTGATGTTACAATATGACTACATATCTTGCATGTATATTTTCAACTATAGGCAGTTACCAATTATTTTCTTCATTCTTCCTGAGCACATTGGTCACCCCCAGTAAGGCCTCCAAACTTTCATTTACATAAATTTCACTTGTTTATAAATGTGATTTTGATTCATGTAATGGGGTTAACACGGTGTCTCAACTCTCAGAAAAAAATAAAATAAAATAAAATAAGAGACAATCAGTGCCAAATGGTAATTATCAGTTAGTAATCTGTCAAAGCTTTTAGGGAGGTTAATGATGGAGCATTGTCAAGTGATGAAATCATCATAAGCTTTTATGATCCTAACTTCCAAGACTTCTGTACAACTCTTCTATAACCTCACTAATACCATCTATTTTTTTAACATTTTTTTAACTTTATGAAAAGGCCCAAGCTGGAGCAGATGTTGTCAGTCCTAGTGATATGATGGATGGTCGGGTAGGAGCAATTCGTGCAGCTCTTGATGCTGAAGGCTTTCAGCATGTTTCTATAATGTCATATACAGCAAAGTAATTTTATTACTTGGCCATTTCTTTTTTTCTTAACTCATTTTCTGGTTATGCCAGCATGCATTGAAATGACTATAGATTTGGTCTGTTATGGGGATGTATACATACATCCAAAGTTTGGAGATAACTTAAATGAAAAGAAAAGGAAATTATTTGAAAATTGAAATTGAAAATTACTACGGATGTGGAATATTTTTTTCATTGATCTGTTTTAACTTAAAAGTATTTGCTTATGAAGGATCAAGACTTGATATCAATAGGATTGGATAATTGGGTACCTATGTTGTAGCGTGGGGTACTATTGAAGATTTTCAAAATGTGTGGTGTATTGATTACTTTTTAAGTCTTGCAGTTCCATTGTGCACAAAGTTGGTCTCTTTCTCATGCAACTTAAAAAGTCTTATCTTCCTTACTGACATAGTCACTAGCATTCAAATCAAATTCCTCTTAGAAATGCATCTTCTTGCTGCCATTACCCATCTCACTGTATTTCTTAATTGTTACTCAGTTGTTACTGAGTTTACTCATTGGCAACCAGTACAGTAAAAATAGAAATTATACCTAACTTAAAAATGGATTGATGGATGTTATTATTAGTTTCATGCACCTTTTTCTGTATGGTATATAAGCCGTTTATCTGTGCCAATAGGTATGCAAGTTCATTTTATGGTCCATTTAGAGAAGCACTGGACTCAAACCCCCAGTTTGGAGACAAGAAGACGTATGTGTTATCTTGAAATTGTATTTACTGTCATATATCTAGTCAATTTTACTTTACTAATTGTTACTTATAAATCTGGCCTGGCTGAACAAAAGTTATCAGATGAACCCAGCAAATTACAGAGAGGCTCTGACTGAGATGCGGGAAGATGAAGCTGAAGGAGCTGATATTCTCTTGGTTGGTTTAGCCTTTTTTTTTTGTGTGTGTGTGTCATCATGGTTAAGAATGAAATTCATTTTATGCCCATTTTATCCATACTAAACTATAGAGAAAATGGATTTGTAGGTGAAGCCTGGTCTTCCATATTTGGATATCATTAGGCTGCTCAGGGATAATTCTCCTTTGCCAATTGCAGCATATCAGGTTTTTCTCTGCCCCATTCTAGCACTAGGCAAAATATTTCTGATGAAAAGTTGATCACATAATTAATTTTAACAAATGAATGCTGCATTAAGCGTAACAGAAGTCTATCAGTAGTAGACAAAAATCACAATTATAATTTAATATCAGGCTGGGGCACAAATTTTGTGGTTGCTTTAAGTCTTTAACAGTTCTTGTTCTTATGCTGTCATGTTATTGCATATCATCAAATTTTAATCCGATTCTTTTAAAAAATGATTGAACGGAAATTTGTTTATACAAAGATTTATTATATCTATGATCTTCTTTGATTCTTGCAGTTTGGGAATATGAACTCCATGTGCTGTTAATGAAATTGTTAACTATTAAACAAATAAAAAGCATGGAAGAGTACAAAGCTGATGAGAAAAATATGAAGCTAAGAAGAAACTTGTTTGATATGCTAGTTTAGCAGTTTACTTAAAACACTTGTTATAAATTACTGCATTTTTCGTTTTCTAAAAAGATTACTCAACTTTTATTTCCTCTTCCCTGACCCATCTGTGGGGTCTGGAGCCTTGTTTAGACAATGAAGATGCATGATAAGATAAAAATATGTATGCAGTGATGCTTGATACCCTAAACTGCTCTGCCTTTAAAGCTGGGAATTTAAAAAAAAAAAAACTTGACATGCTTTTGTATGAATGAGAATATATAGTTCTAATAAGTTTGAGAACATGTTTGTTATGCTCTATTATTTTTCCCCATTTTTTTTTTACAATCCTCTTAATTCATGGAACAGGTTTCTGGTGAATACTCAATGATAAAAGCTGGTGGTGCTCTGAAAATGATTGATGAAGAAAAGGTTATGATGGAGTCACTACTGTGCCTCCGACGGGCTGGTGCTGACATCATCCTTACATATTTTGCACTACAAGCTGCCAGATGTTTGTGTGGAGAGAAGAGGTGAGATTCTTTAAATATTTAGGCCATTGTTCATTGTAGAAGGCCGAAGAGATCTAAAGCATTTGCTACGGAGAGTTTAAAACTTATGCTGGATTCATTGTATAAATTAAAGAATGTACTGCTGCAGAATATTCCGTACTGTAATGTATTTGGTGCTGGCATGAGGTGTATAATTTTGAAGTGAATTCTATTTGCCTTCACCTGTTTTATAATAAGAGATGCAATTTATGGAATAAAACACGCAATGGAGGATTTTTTTTACAAGGAAGACAATGAGGTTTGAATTTAAAATCTCATGCTAAACTATCTAAACTCCCTGTCATTAGGCCGACCCTAATGGGTTATGCAAGGGAGGATATGATTGCCTGATTGGTGCATGGTTTTCACGAGTTGGACACATCAGTGTCTTGATATTGTAGGATAGTGACTTGATTTTGTAATAGCATATGTCACGATGTGTTAGTGTTATTAAGATTGAATTTGATTACAATCTTTTCTTTTTTTTCGGTCAAAATTTTGATTACAATCGAGTAGCTATTGTTATAGGATGTTGTATAAAGCTAATAGAAAGCCCATAGTATTGCCAAATTTGTAACTACACTAGTTATTCCTTTATTTAGTCTGTTATCCCCAGGGTGCTAGCATTGCAGCTTACATTAGCTAGTAATATGGCCTTCTCTTTATTATAGGACGCTTTTTCGATTGATATAAGAAAAGTCAATCAACTATGCCAAGATTTCCTCGAACTAAATTATTATTTAATAGTTTATACTGATGGAAAGTAAACTGATTTTTGAACAAATTTTGTCCCTCCCTTTTTCTATCATGAGCCTACCTTCTAAATAAGGAAATGATAGCCTAGTTTCTCCCGTTCCAACCTCAAGCAATAATATATATAGAGAACATGAGGCAGAGGGATAAACTCATGTACTAATTTTGTACAAAGTGCAATGGAGACGGTTTCAAACATCAGCTATGTTCAATGAGGTACCTCTCTGCAATGGTGGCATGAACAGCAGCGCCTATTGGTAGAACGTCTTCATCAATCATGAAATATGGAGAATGTCCAGTGTGAGTAGACCCTAGTGTTTCATTCCTTATCCCTATGTAGAAGAAAGCTGATGGAACCACCTGGGAGTAAAAAGAGAAATCTTCAGCACCCATCATAGGTGGGACTACCTTGAAATTCGTTTGGCCCAGCAAATCGATGGACACCTTCTTCACATGCTCATACATTCGGTCATCATTGACTGTTGGAGGATAAATAGTGTACTCCTTTTCAAAGAAATCAACTTCTGCTGAGCATCTGTAGACACTGGCCTGTTCCACAATCACCTGTTTGATACAACAATAGGATCCAAGATAATCTCATTAAGGTTCCGTTTGGTATACATTTAGATATATTTGAGTTTGATAGACTTATAAAATCAATAGTAGAAAATGAATTATGTACGATTTACGAAACACATTGGATGAAAATAATTTAGAATATTTGTTTTAGCATTAAAACGTGATAAGCATTGGGGAATTCAAACTTAAATTTGGTGAGTTTCAACGCTAAACAAAACACACTTAAAATCAATTCCACAAATTCGGACTATTCCCAGCTGTGAACCAAACCGTCACTTAGTCATTTGCTTGCATTCATGTTTATAATAGAAATGAAATGGGATATTTTAAAGGGAAGTCACAAACCTGCTCTATTCTTTCAAGTAGCTGGTAAAAGCTGGTATTAGAGAATGCTCTGAAAGTCCCACCAATGACGACTGTGTCCGGTATCATGTCAAGGTTGTTGCCTCCATTAAACGAAGTGACAGAGACAACCTAAGTTGTAAAGGGTGCCAAAGCCACATACTTAGTTAGGGAGGGTAAAAAAACAAACAGGGGAAAGGTGATAGAGGAAAGGTGCAATACCTGTGAATCCAACGGATTTGACTCTCGAGAGACAATACCCTGTAAGCTGATAACTGCAGCTGAAGCGGCCAAAACAGGATCAACAGAGTGGTGAGGATTGCCAGCGAGGGCTCTTTTCCCACTAATCACAGCTCTGAAAAAACCACAGCCAGCCAGCAAGGGTCCAGGCCTCGACCCAATTATAGCAGTTGGATGTTCATGAGATACATGAACTGCAAATATAGCCTCCACGTCCTCCAAAGCACCGTCTTGCATCATTCGCTTTGCTCCATTACCAGCTTCCTCTGCTGGCTGGAATAACAGAATTACAGTTCCCTGTGATGGAGGACAGAACAACAGAATATAAATATAGTTAAGGGCAAACATTCAGGTCTGTTTACTTTGAAATTAATTACAATGTAATCTTAAGATGGAGGGAGACTCAGAAATTCTGGAAATGTCACTGCCTCTTGACAAGAAATATATATACTTCATAAATCTGTTACTTATTTATTAAGCGACGAGATTTCCTATATCGTATAATTATTTAAAATTATAAATTGTGTAAAAGTCAGGTGAGTATGGTAAGGTTTTATTTAAAATTTTAAAACATCATCATCTAGACCCCAAAAAAAAACAAGGAGAAATAAAAACTCAAGATAATATTTATGATTTAGAGTTTTTTTTATGCATCAATTTTTTTATGCATTTTATGATTTAGAGTTTAAGTTAAGAGTGTGAAATTTTAATACACGAGAATTCATTTTCATTAAAAATCATTTTTATATTAATTTTTCACATGACCTTGAATCTTTTGTGTCCATCTCTCTTCATAAATATTAAGAAGGAGGCATCTCATCAAAATTTATAAATGTCTAAGTAGATATAAATTTAAAAAAAGAAAGAAAGAAAGAGTTGTGGATCCCATCATATTTCTAATTTCTAATCTTTCTAAAATGGAAAAAAATGAAAAAGAGGAGGAATGAGCGAATAATTATAAAAATACCCTTTTAAACATAGGGTATAAAAATAAATAGAACATAGAAGAATTATAGGGAGAAATAATAAAGAGAGAAATAAAAAATATATGGAAAAGAAAAGTGATGAAAAATGAAGAAGATTTATAGGTCCTTTGATTTGAGAAAAATATAAAAGAATTGGATATAATTTTCCCCTTTTATTTGATTGAGTAAAAAGTAAAAAACAAAAGAAGAGAAAATAACATTTTTATTAAACTGATAAAAATACACTTGCACAATATTGAAAAAAGAAATCTACTTCAAGTATAATTTATGCTATACTCCTAAAGCATGGGAGACAAAGTAGTACCAATTTGTCAATAAATTTTTATATTCTTACACTCATTTTCCTTATTACTCTACTTTTTTTTATCTCTCACTTTTTTTCACATTACTTAATTACTTACCATATTATTCATTCTCACTCATTTTCCTTATTTTTTTCTTTATATTCCCATTTTTTTTTCTCTACGTCCTTCGTCACAAGCATTTTTTTTCTTGGTCAATGATAGGATAGCTTTTTGAATGAGATAATCCACCGCTACACCCATTATCAGACTCTCTATTACACTATTTCAGATAGTATAGTCATGATTTTAGAATAATTCTAAATTCTTCTATTTTATCATCTACAAATTCTTTTATCATTATTAAATTAAATATTAAATATTTTTTCTATTTTTAAGATATTAAATACATTTAATTTATTATTTAATACCTAGTATTAGGATTTAGGAGAATAAAGTAAAAAAGGTTATAACATTATTTTTTATTTTAATGTAAGGATTAATTAATACACTCCTATCAACGGTGAGCGGTCATATTTTATTTATTTATTTATCTTCTAAACTCATGTGTAGTGCTGATCACTCTGACATCATTTACCCTTTGTTTGTTTCTACCAATTTTGCAAAGAGAAAAACGGGGGAGAGTGAGATTGGAGAGAGATACTTCATCCACCTTATTTGTTTGCACATGAGGGAGAGAGATTGATGACCAAAAAGTGATGGGGCCCATAGTCAAATGATTCTCCCCACTTTAGGAGAAAAAGTGTGGAGAGAAGGGGTAAGTTAGTGAAAAGTCTACAATGCCTTTGTCTCTCTCATTTAATTAATGAATTAATGAATGTTTTTTTATTTCAAGGGTAATTTCGTTTTTTTACCTTCTTACACATCTCTTTCACATTTCTCCACAACCAAATAACTATCATAATTAATTTCTCTCTTATCTCTCTCTTATTTCTCTCATACCAAATAACATCTATTTCTACTTAATTTCTCTACTATTTTTCTTTACCTTATCTCTCTCTTTAAACCAACCAAAGGTTAGTACAACACATTTTCCTACTTTTGTCAAACTCATCCCTAGTTATATTCTACATTTTCCTCTTTTATTTTATTATTTTATGAGATATACTGTATATTTTTAGTGTACAGATAATATTTCTGTAAACCCAGTACCTGTCGTAGACAAGATTCTCATCTGTCAGTCTACGTTCCTGTCTGTATATAATTTTAACCTATTGCGAACAGTAGGCCAGATTTCCATCAGGTGCCTTCTCGTAAGTAACAATTCATTAGCATTTAGCGGCTATGTGTTTTTCGATCATGTTAATCCGAATCTATGATTCAAATCTGATTTCGGGATAATTCAAATACAATGTAAATGTTTTACTACTTCTTGCTCACTAGTCAGTACACTCACGACACGAGGCATATACATGAATGCATAGGTATAGCCCTCTCCCTACTAAATTATGCTAATGTCCAAATGGAATGAACATGCCCATTATAGGAAGTTCACTGGTCCCATCACGCATCTCCTTTATTTTATACTCATTATTGCCATTGGCTTTGCTCTTCCTTTCTCTTTAACCGAGAGATCAAAATTCAAAAGCGCTCCGGTAGGCGATACTACAGTGCAAACTTAAGAAAAATTCAAACAGCGCACCTTTTTTTTAAAAGATTTTTAAATACATATTTTCACGATTTTTTAGGGTTTTAGGGGTTTGATATAAATATGTTTTATATGCATGAAAAAGTAATTAATTTTTATTATTTCTTCATATCATATATTAAAAAAGAACATAAAAAATAGAGAAAATAAGATATTATAAAATGATAAGAAAAATGTTTATACAACAATTTGTATAACAAAGAGAGATATAAAGATAAAAGAGAAATGTGGAATGTGATAGATGATTGATGGTGAGAAATAAAAATAAAAAGTGTATTGGTTGTTGTATGTTTTTTGTGTATAAATATATTATCTCAAATGATAAAATATTATATGTCGATGTGAAACTCATTTATAACGTTAATATATAATCATTAAACCATTTTTTAAGATTAATTTGTTTTCAAAAAGGTTAATTTATTTGTTTCATAAATTAACCATTTTTTTAAAAATTAAATTAATTATGAAAATAATATTACTAATATTCCTCGTGCAAACTTTATTCATAAGGAGCACTACCGCTTATATGTAACGAGATACAATAACCACTGAACGTTGCTTCAGAACAAATTCTTTCACACCAATAGGGTAGATGTCATCTCACTTAACAAATGGTTTCAAATCGGAAGCTAGATTGAAATTCATCTAAGTAAGAATAAATGAATAATATGGGAACGGTATCCGAATTCTTTCTTAAATTTTTTAAAAGAATAATCCCCATTGAGATAAATCTTAAAACAGTTTGAGTTTTTTAATTAAAAGTATATATTTAAATCAACACTTTTATATAAAGATATGATTTAATTTTTTTATATTTAAAGTATTTCAATTAATAAGTACTAAATCCTTTTTACACTATTGGAAGAGATCTATGCTTTGTCTAATTGCAATTTTTCAAGATTGATTCCTCAACTATATATCATATATGAGGATATTATAAGAGATTACCAAAAAAAAAAACATTTTAATAAAAAGTGTGATTATTGATAATCATGCAACAGTAAGGGCAGTGTGAAGTTGTCAATAATATAAAAAATTAGTTAAAATATCTGGAAAATTTGTTTAGAAATGAGTAAATCTCCTATTTATGTATTTTTTTTCTCGGAATATCTTATAACTATGTGAGCGAAAGGTTAATCTTCCTATGATCAAGCACCAAAACAAAAACCCTTTCCAAATTCTTTTCATGCGCATACCATTACAAGATTTTTTAAAATAAATAATAAAACAATAAATTATCATATAACCTTTTAATTATTCCTTATTCAATTTTATAAATATTATGTAATTTTTTATTTCAAAAATGAAAATTTTATCTATTTTTCTATTTCCTCTAAAACCCTCCATCAAAACATATTTAAATTAAATAGAATCACTTAATTAGTCAAATAAACACTAGGTTAGAAACATTTTCAATCACACCAATAATCTACTACATGTAAAACAAAAAAAAAATCAACTTATTAAGAAAACATAATAATTAAGTGGTGTTGAAACAACTTTGAACTTTCTAATAATATACTAAACGCAAATTGAGGGTTTACTCTATAAGATACTGTCTTATTATCATATTTACCCTTTACAACTATGTTGTTATCATAATTTTGAATTATATATATAGATTTGGAGCTACGGCCAAATCACTGACAGAAGACACCCTACATTTGGCTGTCAAACCTGGTTAGACAGTCCACCTTAACTGATAGAGGCCAAAAATCTTAACCAACCAAGAGTAATGAAATTGTGTTTACCAAAAACAATACAACTCATAAAAAAAGTGTAATGAAATTGCTAAGGCAAAGGAAGAGCAGTGGACTGGACTTTTTGGCCGAAGTGCCGCCCCACGAATAAAGTTGTGTTTCTATAATGAGGCGCAAATTTCACCGATCCCGTTATGTTATTCTATAGTGTGTTTGGTTTACACTAGATTCACGTATCAAATGTGAATCCGGATAGAAGTTATTCTCACTAACGTTTGTCCGGATTCACGTTTAAAACGTGATTATGAGGTAATCTAAATATACACTTAGACAAACTTGGCATATTTTTTATGAATAACTTGTTTGGAGTCACATTCATATGAATAGTATGATTTTTTTTTAAACATAGATGTCACCTATTACACAATTATGTTCGAGATTTATATAGTTGGTTTGTCTTATATTAAGGGTTTATGTTTTAGAGTCTAAAGCTTCTCACCCATTTCTAAAACTGAATAATGTAATTAATTTTAACACTATTATATTGTTGGTTTGTCTCATTTTGCTGCTACAATTTTATCTTTCTAACATTATGTAATGCAACATATAATGGGGATCTCGTAATGGATTGGAGTATTTTTTACGCTATATTAATTTTTATATTTTGTTTATATAAAAATTATGGGTGGAAATAGGTCAGACCACTTGTCAGGAGCCTACGGCCCAACCTATTTAAGGCCTAGTTTGACTCGGCTCGTTTAATAAAAAGACAAGATCTAGGCTTCTAAAAAAGCCTTTTTAATTAAATAGACCAGGTTTAGACATTTTAAAAAGCCTATTAGGCTTGACAGACTAGCTTATTTATAAATAATATAATAATATATAATTTTTTAATTTCTACAGTTGGCATATTTAGATATAGGTTTATTGTCTTATCTAAACGAATATGTTAATGACATATTTACATTATAAAAAGTAAGTCTATTAGTTTATAAATGCACTGACCTATTTAGAGATAGATTTATTGGTCTGTTTAAAGGTCATGAAATAGGCTTTTAAACAGACTAATAGGCCAAACTGAGCTTTGAAACATGTCAGGCCAGACCTATAAAAATGACCTATAACAGGTAACAGACCAGACTTGGGCCACAAAAATATAATGCAGGTCAGGCTTAGACCCTGCAAAACCTAACTTGGCTCGACCTACTTTCACCCCTAATAAAAACCAAACAAACACAAATATAATTTGAGACTAACTCTGAAGTTAAAGCACTTGTTAGGTAAAGTTTTTTAGGGAGTGATAATGATAAGATTTGAATAGGTGACATTCTAGATAAATTTTATTTGATTTATTTTTATTATGATAGACCATTTATTAGATAAGGTATATTAGTTGATTTGTTAAAGTATCAATTCACGTGATTATATTTAAAATTCCTTCAATATAAATACTAGGTGTACCGGTCTTAATTATGTCTCATTGTGGTTGATTGAGAATTAAGAATGTACAAGAAGGGTGTATCTAAAATTAATTCCAAGTGGAGAAACGCTTGGTTGAAAGAGAAATGTTGTATAAATTCTTTGAAAATATTTTTTTAAATAATTTTTCTCGTTCTTAATAAAACTAGTAAATGAACAGATGAATACATTTTACATCATGCATAAATTGTAATTAATTTTTATTTGATAATTTGAAAAATAAATAGAAAGGATTCAAAGTTATTCTCAATGAAAATACTCCAAAAGTCCAAATAGATTAGAAGTACGATTTCCAGAGAGAATTGGGGAAGAACTAACCTTTAATAAATGCTCTCGAGTTTTTAAGATCTTGGCAGCACCAATAAGCATCGCCACATGTGCGTCGTGCCCACAAGCGTGCATTTTGCCGGCAACTTTAGACTTGTACTCCCATTCCACAGCTTCCTATACCGAATCCCAAACAGCAAGAGACGGATTTTAATTTTTGTGAAAAAATAAATTATTAAATACTTCTACTTCAAACAATGATGTTAGGACAATAAAAGGAACTGCTCTCTCAATTCCATTTTTTGTGGTGCAAAGCTAAGGGCTCTTTTTTAGATTGATAAATTCCTGGAAATTAAATCACTAGTACTAAAGTAGGGGGAAATGCTATGAAGCTTTAGAAAATACAAAATATTTCATAACTTACAATAAGACACGCATTAATACTCTCTAGGAAAAAAAAACATTAGGAATACAATCACCTTTCCTCCAACATATGAAAAAATTAACCTTTTTAAGTTTGTTGCTCAAAATAAAAAGTACACAATCTAGTACATTATCTTATTGTATGTTTGACACCAAACACAAAAAGTCTGACAAAACTAAAAAGATATTTAAAAGTTTACTATTTGTATGAAACAGGTAGACCCAAACACCTGACACAGATAAGATATATCTGAAATCTATAGTAATGTCAGGTGTATACCAGACAGAACGAGACAAATAAAAAATATTTAATCGAATTTCATGTTAGAATAAAAAAAGGATTATTAAAAATTTTAGTGACGAAAAACATTATTATAATATTATCGGATAATTATAATTATAGTTTTAAATAAAATGAGAATTTTTTTTGTCATGAAATTATGAAATAGTATGCCAAAATAATAACCTAAAATTAATTGTCCAAAAACATTTTGACAATTAAAGAAGTAAGAACTCCAATAAATGTGCAATTATTATGCTTTTCCTGTTTTTTTCAGGGTTTTCCACAAGGCATGTTCAAAAATAGGGAAAAAATATAAAATAAAAAGGATAGTGGAATCCAAGTGCAACCTGGATAGGAAGTGCATCCATGTCAGCTCTAATTGCAACAAAAGGCGGACCCCCTGTGCCGATCCAGGCTCGAATACCGGTCTTTGCGAGAGGGTACCGATAACTAACTTCCATCAGATCCAACTCCTCTCGAATCAAACGGCTAGTCTCGGTTTCCTCAAAAGCCAGCTCTGGATTCTCGTGGATCTTCCTCCGAACGTTTTTCAACCACTTCGCCGTCTCCGGCAGCCGTGCTACGCTCATCACCGCCTCCGAGCACGCCTTACTCCACACCTCGCAGTTCGTCGCTGCCGTCGTCCCTAGCCGCGTCGTATTTTTGCACGGCGAGACCGTTTTCTCCCGATCGTAGCATCTCCGGTCGGGGAACAAAACGCGGTCGTAAGCGGTGGAAGGTATATCTGCGGCGAGGGAAACCACGAGCTTCAGAGCGATAAACAAGAATATGATCGCTGAGGAAAAGGAAGAGTTGCGGATTTTCATTTTTTTTTCTTTCAGCTGAAACAGAGTAGAGAGAGCGAAAGAACAGTGAACAGAGAGGGGAACGAAAGGATGAGAGAGAGGGACAGGAGGGAGAAAGAAAAAGAAGGAAAGTGGAGAATTTAATCACGTGAGGATAAAAAATCTTAAAAAATATAGGAGAGAGAGTATTTTCTGTTTGTTTCTGATTTTCATTTGGGATAGCAGTTAGAGAATTGAAGCACGTGGGCAGACGAGGAAGTAGATGTAATTAAGTAAGAAGGCGTGGAATCGCCATAGATGGGTCCCCACCACTATCATCACCGTTTTCCAATGAGATGGATGTATGTGTACATACATTGTCTATATATGCTCTCAAAATAAAAATAAATATTCCTCAATTACTTTTTTTTCGAGATTTGAACTTCTTAAGACCATACGCAAGGGTGGAGTTCTTAAAGAGGTGTTTAAGTCATTGTTTAATATTATTTTGTGGGTCTTACATATACATATCATTTTTTTTATTTTTTAATTAATTCTTAGAATTTAAGTAGCTCTACGCTTCAATAGAGCAACTCTACAAGAACTCCAAAATGGATCTCACAAGTTACCCCACATTTATTATTTTAATATTTAGTTCATCTTAAAATAATATTTTATTTTTTAATTTTAAAATAAAAAATACATAAAAATGTAATATGAATTTATTTTTTTATTTCAAAAATAAAATTTAAAAATATAATATGAATTATAAATCTTTTATTTTACAAAATATAATTTAATTGATTATAAAAAATATTTTTCTTCTTTTCAATTGTTTTTACGGTGACCTTTCTTTTCACTCATTCAAACAACCCACACCCCACTTTCATTTTTTCCTCTTTCTTCCAGATTGCTCCCTCACCCTTTCTTCTTCTTCTTCTTCTTCTTCTTTCTTTTTCCCTTTTCTCCTTCCCACCTCTCCCTCTCTGCCCCTGTTCTCTCCCCGCCTTCTTCGTCATTTCTTATTTCTTTTTCTTTCTTTTCCCATGTTCTCCTCCCTCTCCCTCTTCACCCCTTTCTTTTCCCCTCTTCTTCGCCCACTCTTCCTCTATGCCTCCTTTCTTTTCCCCTTTTCTTTGCCTTTTATCCCTTTCTCTTGTTCCTGATGTTTAAGTTCTTATTTTTTTTTATTTTGGTTTGCATTTTACCAGGGACTTGGTCATGTGATGTGGTGTTTGTGGGTGGAGATATGGTGTTTGTGGGTGGTGATCTGCTGTTGGTGGTGCATGTTCCTCCAGTCTAATGTTTCCTGTTGATTTTCATGCCTCTTCTTGCCGGAGATACTGTAGTCTGTGTACTATAATATTATTCTTTTTCTATTTTTATGTATTTTTTTTCCGATTTTATATAATTTTTGTACGTTTTTTGCAATTTAATTTTACAGCTTTGTTTTTTCATTTTTTTAATTAATTTGTACTTTTTAATTAATCTTATTGAAGATTTTTTTTCCAATTGACTTGAATTTCCACCCGCCCAATTCAGTTAATCTGCATTTCTTTATTGTTTTTTATTGCTAAGACCCGGATTTTCCGGCTGCTTCCACAAGCACCCGAGTTCTTCTTTTTTTCTTTAAGCACTCCACGTCATCCCTCTCCAACGGGGAGTGAGGTGCTTATAGGGTTTCTTAAAATTAAGAACTGTGGAAGCACTCCCCGTTGGAGATGCTCTAAGGGGATAATATAATTTTTAGATTTATAATACATATACCCATTATTTTATATTTACATAGTTCTATTATTTGATTAAGGTTATTTTTTATTTTTTACATTTATATTTTAATTTAGGCTTAAATAAGTTTTTGGTTACTCAAATTACATTCATTTTTGCATTTAGTCTCTCCCCACTTTTTTTCATGATTTGAGTCCCTTGTTAATTTGTTGTTAATAAAATTAGTCCCTGAGGTTAAATCTTATCAGTTAAGTGATGATGTGGCTAGTTAAATGCCACATAGACTAAGCCACATATCTAATTGTTAACACATCATATTTTATTTTTTTGACCATGTGGCCTGCTGAGGCGTATTATCCATTGTAAAAATGAGTTTAGGAATTGGTAAATCATTTTACTGTGAACACTATTCACAATCGAGACTTCCTTCCTTCTCTGTGAAATCTTCGAAGTAACGCTCTATTGACGGTGTTGTAGGGCACTCCAGAAGAAAACTTTATCCAGCAATGTACCTGTTTCCTCTTTCATAAGAACACTTGAACTTGAATATGCCAAAGCAAGCAAGAAAACATTTCGAAATGTTATTGGGGAACAAATGTTTCGATTTCTTCCATGGTGCAAGAAACTAGCTCAATAGATATATTTTTTTGGCTTATGACACTGTCAACGAATTTATTTTGCGTCATTGTTGGCCTAATTGGATAGATTAACAAATTCTTTACCAATCTCTATTTAGTGATTTTAGAAAATTTCCTGACAATTACACAATGACTCTTTGGAGGGATGTTGTGTAAGTACTGAAAGGAATTGGTTGGAGCAAATTCAAGCCTGGTGTTGTGATATATTGGCCAAATACTAAACACACTTGGTCAAGGAATGGCTATGGGTGCTTTTGAGTTATTTGATTTTTTTTTGGAACACCACTTTTGGTGCTTACTAATGCTAAATAATTTGGAGTTTGAACCATTGGTTATGTTCTATATTACAAAATTTGTTGAAGTTTCTAAGTAAAGGTACAACATGTTGACAACTTTTCTAATTCTACCCATGGATGCATATGAATTAAGGCACAAATTAAGGCCCCATGGCCAAGTTGCAGGGAATCTTTCAAAGCACGCTCTGGACGTTCACTTTGCAGTTGTTCATCGGCATGTCGTGCAACTTGTCTGTTTGGTGTTTCCCCTGGTCCCAATCCCATAGTCCCATTGAATTTGGCCATTTTTAGTTATAAGGTTTTTTTAGCATTTTTCTAATGTTTTATTTTACCTTTTTTATGTTTTTTTATTTTTTTAAAAAATAGGTGAGTAAACCCGTTAAGTCCACCAACACGTGGTGGGTCGAGCCGAGTTGGTATTTTTTTCAACTAAAAAAAGTGAACCAGCCTGGCTCGACACACTTTTTGAGCAACCCGTGATGAGCCACTTTAAATTGATGAATGACAATTCTAAAATAAAAAAATAAACCCTTATTTTGGCTCTTGAAAGAGTTAGAGTCACTTTGACAACTATAGATTGATGAATGACATTCCTAAAATAAAAAGACTAAACCCTCATTTTTATTTTTATTTTTGCTAAGTAAAATGAATTAAATTAAATAGAGTACAAGGAGTACTCTAACCAATATATAATTATAAAGAGTCTAATGGATAGGAAAGGCTATGGATAAAATAAAACATATAACACTATCCCAGCACAAGCAAATTCAAAGCCTTGCAAAACAATCACAGTGGCAAAGGCCAATAAATCAAATGACAAGGATATAATACCAAATAAGGCAACGTCCAAGATGAAGAAATTTTGCTAATTCCGCAACGTCCCACCAGCGGCACTTTACCAATAAAAGAATGATAAGGTCCAGTAAAATAGTCGAATACCAAAAGCTCTGCTAAAAATTAAAACCCACAATATACAACCAGCAAAGATTAAAACTACATCACCCTTAGGTACTAAAAACTCAAACATTCATGGGGCTGCAGCAACCAAGATGTAAAGTTGTAATCAAAACTACTATCTTTTGACTTTAGCCATTCCCAAGAGCGCAACTGGATCAATTCCAATATATCAGTTGGTAATAGCTTAATATTTGAAAATACAAGTTTATTCCTAGCC
This sequence comes from Sesbania bispinosa, assembly GCA_026901365.1. Taxonomy (NCBI): domain Eukaryota; kingdom Viridiplantae; phylum Streptophyta; class Magnoliopsida; order Fabales; family Fabaceae; genus Sesbania; species Sesbania bispinosa. Next base: position 700,909 of record QLOH01000532.1, read on the forward strand.
AACCAAAGGCTCCAAATTGTTGTTAACCAAACCATAGACCACATTTTCCGCATTTTTAAAGTGTAGTTTGGCATACCCAAAAAGTGCATAAAGTGATCATTAAAATTAATATGTAACGCTGAACAGAAATCAAACCAATTAAGGCAACTCATCCATGTCTGAAAAGAAATAGGGCAGCCAAAAAGAATATATTCCGTAGTTTCATATTGGCAACCGCACCAGCCACACACCACAACATCAATAGATAAGACATTTCTTTTATGTAAATTAAGATTTGAGGGAATCCTATCTAAAAAAGCTCGTCACACAAAGCAAGACCCTAGTTGGGACAAACTAACACCATATAAATTGATGCAAAGGAAAAACTCCATAAATTGAGTCATGAACAGCAACATGGTATGTTGAATGGACTAAATAGACACCAGTAGGATCAACCTTCCAACACCAAGAATAATTTTTCCTCATTTACCTGAGTTGAATTCAATTCCAACAAAATATTTAGAGTCGATCGCATAAATCCCTAAAAGATAAAAATTGCATTTTTTTCATCGCTTAAAGATGAAAACTTATTCATTTTGGTTAAGGATGTCAAAAATACCCGCGCACGCGGGTAAAACCCGCTGCGGGTCGGGTTCGGGTAGTTAAATGGGTACCCGCGGGTTGCTCTAAACGGGTATTTGTAAAACCCGCGTATAAATGGGGCGGGGGCGGGTATCGTGGTACCCGTGCCTGCGGGTACCCGTATATGTGAAATTACTAGCATACCCTTAATATAAATATATATACAAAAAATAAGATGAAAATCTCTAAACCTAACACAATTGTAAACCTAGCCGTCTTCCTGTCTGTGTGCGTCGCCTGGCCATCTTCCCTTCGTTGAATTGTTTTCCCATGTCCTCCGCCGCGTCAGTTGCCTCCGTCTGCCGTCCGCCGCCGCGTCGCTGCTGTTCGGCCTCAGCTCCGTTCGTCCGCCGCGTCTGTGCCTCCGTCTGCTGTCCCTCTCTCCTTTGTTCGCTGTGCGCTCGTCTCCGGCCACCGCGTCTACTTCTGCTCCTGCCTCTGCTTCGGGTGCTTCTCAGGTATGTTTGCACTTTGCTGTCTGTACAATGTATGTTTGCTGTCTGTACAATGTATTGGGTGTTGTCTTTAATTTACTAAATTGAGACTCTAACTAAATCCAATCCAAGAATTGATAAATTAAATCAAAGCATCTATCTTTAATTTAGGTGCAGAAGAAAGGAGAAGAATATATATGAACATATTGTTAAAAGGGCGAGCCCTTTAAGATTATTTTTAGGTAGATGATCTTAAGTCTAAATGGAGTAATCGAAGTGGTTTTTAGTTTCGAGGCAAGAACAGAGCAAGTTCCTGGAAAAAAATTAATCACAAATAATACTTGTCAAGGTTTGTAAATTCTGTGTGTATTATTAAACCTGAAATATAATAAAATTTCACATCTAAACTCTGAAATACTTAAATTCAGTAAATGTTTGTAAACCTAAAATATTATTCTGTGTGTATTTATATGCAAGGTTTGTAAATTCTGTGTGCATAAATACTTAAATTCAGAAAATGCAATCCGTGATTTTTGTAGGGAGAGAGTATGATAAAACACCATGATAGTTAACTTTATATCTATATTTCACTAATGTTGTGTAACAGAGTGCCAATTTTGAATCTAATAGTGAACTTTGAAATTAATTGTATGATTATTAATTTGTTTAATCTATTTTATATTTAAAATTTGTTTAATCTGTTTTATATTTAAATTTTGTTTAACTTTGAAATTAATTTTGAATCTAATAGTGAACTATGATAGTTAATTTGTTTAATCTGTTTTATATTTACAATTTGTTTAGCTTTTGCCACTTTAATATTTATATATGGTTTCAAATTTAATTGTAGGATGTCTTATGAGCAAGACACTACTCCTATCCCTATGAGTGATGAGAAAGAGCAAGTTCCAACACCCAATATGGATGAATCAAATGTGGGTGGATCCCAAGACATCTCTATGAATATTGAGTTAACTGCTAATCCAAATGAGTCTCAAAGCTCAATGCCAAATGAAATGGAGCTTAGTCGGAGAAAACAAACTTCAGATGTTTGGAACCATTTTAAGAGACAAAAAATAGATGATAAATGGAAAGCTATTTGCAATTATTGTGGCTCAAAACTTTTGGGTGAAGCAAAGCAAGGAACAACACACTTGAGAAACCACTTCAAGACTTGCAAGCTTCGAACAACTCGAGATATAAGGCAAGCATTTCTCAAAACCGAGAAAAAAGGCAATGAAACAAATCTTGTTGGTTGTTTTGCATTTAATCAAGAGTTGGCAAGGAGTGCACTTGCAAAGATGATTGTTGCACATGAGTACCCGATGGCCATGGTTGAGCACAAGTTTTTCAAAGAATTTCTATCAATTGTTGCACCTTTATTTAAAGGAGTTACTCGTAACACTATCAGGAGTGACATCATGAAGATCTATAATGAAGAGAGGGAAAATACAATGAAGCTATTGTCAAGGAATCAAAGTCGGATTGCAATCACCACTGATATGTGGACTTCTAGCAATCAAAATTTAGGCTATATGACAGTCACATCTCACTTCATTGATGACTCACGGACCCTACAAAGTCGACTTGTCAGGTAACTTCCCTATATTCACATTGGTTGTGACAATTCTTATTCTTTATGTTATATATTTAGTGACCTTGTTATTGAATATTTTACATGATTGTTAGGTTCATTTATGTGCCTGCTCCCCATACAAGTGAAGTTCTTGCTAATGTCTTGATTCAATGCTTGTTGGATTAGAATTTAGATAGAAAGTTGTCCACATTGACTGTTGATAATTGCACCACCAATGATGCTATGATTGAGCTGCTTGTAGATAAGCTTTTGCCTAGGTCACTTATTTTGGGTGGTCAATTGTTTCACATGCGTTGTTGTGCTCATATATTAAATCTGATTGTGAAGGATGGTTTGTCCTTAATTTCTGATGCTATAGAAAAGGTTAGGGATAGTGTTAATTTTTGGACAGCCACACCTAAAAGGGAAGAGAAATTCAAAGAGACATGTGGGCAAGTGAACATTGTGTATGGTAAAAAGCTTGTTCTTGATTGCAAAACTAGGTGGAATTCTACATATTTGATGCTTAATGTTGCTATACAATACAAGGATGTTTTTCTTCGATTGTCACAACGGGAGAGTCGATATAAAACCTTGCCTAGTGAAAATGAGTGGGAGATGGCAAGTGAAATTTGTCAAAAGTTGGAAAAATTTTATAATGTGACAAAGTTGTTTTCTGGTACCTCATATCCAACTTCAAATGTGTATTTTCCAAAAATATGTGCGATTAAATTGGCTTTGTGTGAGTTGCTTGATTCTCTTAGTCCTGTTATTCATAAAATGGCTTCATGCAAGATTGCCAAATTTGACAAATATTGGGGTCTGATCAATGGGGTGATGGCTATAGACACCGTGTTAGATCCTAGGTATAAGATTCACTTGTTGGATTATTTCTTTCCTCTCATTTATGGAGAGCAATCTGATCATGAAATTGAACGGGTGAAAGCTATTTACCAAGATTTGGTGAAAGAGTATGATACAAGAGTCAAGGGTAAGGAAACTATTTCTTCCACTCCATCTGTTAACCCAAGTGTGGAAAATGTTGGTGTTGATACAATGAAAGAAGAGTGGAGGTCAGATTTTGCAAAGCATATGGATAAAAGGAATAAATCCAAGGTTACTTCTAAGTCAGAGCTAGACTTTTATTTAGAGGAGGATGCATTTCCTGATAAAGGAGAAGAATTTGACATCTTAAATTGGTGGAAGGTAAATGGCTTAAAATACCCAACATTGCAAATGGTTGCAAGAGATTTCCTAGCAATTCCTATCTCCACTGTTGCATCAGAGTCTTCATTTAGCACTAGTGGTCGATTTGTCACTCCCCATCGTAGTAGATTGCGTGCAGATACTTTAGAGGCAATAATGTGTCTCCAAGATTGGATATGGAATGATGTGAAAGGTAACAAAGTTTATTATTTTTAATTTATAGTCTATATTCATTCATTTAGTATTTAATATTTTGAATAAACTTGTTTCTCTTTTCATATTTCAGGTTCTTCAACTTCAAAGCTAGAAGACATTGAATTTTGTAATTCAATATTAGCAGATCTTGATGCTGACAATGTTAGTGAACTTTTTTAAGCTTTCATTTCAAATTTCATAAAATAAATGGGTGTTTGAATTCTTATTATTCTTTTTTTTTGTAGGAACCAAGTGAGAAGAGTGTTGTTATAGATATTACCAATCCAGATGGTTAAGGAAAATGGCTAAAGAAAATGATATATTTAATGTTGTTTGAACATTATTTAGATTTAAATGTTATGTAGTTGTTGTTATTTAGACATTTGGGGACTAAATGTACTAATTTATTTTTAAGTTTGTCTTTCGGTAAATGTATTACATTTATGTTTTTTTAAATTCCCTGGATTATTCACAATATTCATTTTTTTTTTAAGTTTTCTGAATTTTTTTACATTTTTAATAAGTACCCATGGATACCCATGGGTACCCGCGGGTATTAGATACCCGTTAAATACCCGTCAAACGGGTACCCGCGGCGGGCATGGGGCGAGCACGGGTAACATTATTACCCGCGGGGCGGGTAGCGGGTAGCTACTATCCGTGCCCGCCCCGCCCCGTTGACATCCCTAATTTTGGTCATTGGAAGATGAAAAATCATTCAACTTAGTCATTGAAAGATTTTTTTAAAGTTAATTTAGTCCCCATAAAGGACTATTTTTTTTGCTAAGCAAAGAAATGAATTAAAAGGGAGTACAAGGGTTACTCCAACCCATAATACAAATGGATCAAAGTTTGTTAAAAAGAGTACATATAATTCAGGAGACTACCACAAAACAATCCTAAAGGAAATTCCACTGCAAGTCCTGGTAAGTAAATCCTCAACAAAATGAGTTGCCACACCAACATCTTGTACCTGAACATTAATACCAGCTAAAAGAGTCCCTCCATACACCAAAGAACCCAATTACCTCCAGAAACCAACTCCAATCTCAATTATAGGAGAAATTTAAGCACTTTCCAGGGCAGCTAGACCACAATTAACCATTTCCATGATCTAAGTTTAATAAGTTCCAAAACAGCAGCAGGTTCCAAAATTTATTAAAAAAAATAACCTCATTTCTAGTTAACCACAAAGACCATAAGACCACAAGCCAAATCAAGGACCATTTGAGCCTATTTTTTGAACTACATTGTGGTAACCCCACAAAAAGTTCAAAATTAGACAAACAGCCATTATGTAAAACATAAGTAAATCCACCCCATTTCAAGCACAACATCCATACTCTAGATGCAAAGGAACACTAAAAAAACAGGTGTGCATTGGTTTCTAAGCCTTGTCCACACCAAACACAATCTCCATTAGAGGCTTGAATCATGTTTCTTTTAATTAAATTCTCCTTTGTGGGAATTCTATTTAAAATTTCTTTCCAAGCGAAACCAGCCACCTTCTTAGGTACATACTTGGACCACAGAAAAGAATGCATAGACAACTCAACATTAATAGCCTTATTAACAATTAATTTATAGGCCGACTTAACAGAATAAGTACCTGCAAGATCTGCACTCCATCTTCACCTATCAGGTTCAACATCAGACAAAATCACAGTCTGCGGGTGTAAGACAAGCTGCTGAAACTGCTCATGTTCCCATTGGGAAAAGCTACGACGCCAACTCCAATTCCACACCAAGCCACTCGCATCTCTTGAAACCATATTATCTAAAGACACATCCTTATTGTTTGCAATAAAAAACAATCTATTGAATCGGGTACACAATGGAACATCTCCACACCACACATCCTTCCAAAATAAAGTGTCACACCCATTCCCCACCATTTTAACACATTCACTCAAAAACCAATCGGTAGTAATACCACAAGTAGTATCAAGTGACCATAAGTCAGACCACCAAGAAGAACCCATATGGGTCACCCTACTCATACCTACAACCCTCTCACCATAAATTGATTTAACGACCCTAAACCATAACCCCTCTCTTTCCACTAAAACCTCCACCTCCACTTCCCTAGAAGAGCAAAATTAAATGCTCTCAAATCACGAATTTCCAACCCGCCATGCCTTGTCTCCCTACACACATCCTCCCAAGCAACCCAAGAAATTTTCTTTTTTTGTCACATCCACCCCAAAGGAGTGAAATAAACAGAAAATTTAGTTGAGGAATAATACCTTTGGGAGCCTTGAAGAAGGAAAGGAAATATATCGCAATGGAATGTAATACCGACTTCAAAAGAACAATACGACCACCGAAAGACAACATCCTGCACTTCCACTTGGATAAACGATCTTTCACTTTCTGGACAACCGGCTTCCATGTCTTCTTACTCCTGGGATTTGCACCGATAAGGAGTCCTAAATAAGAGAAAGGATAGAACTCTACTTTACAATTAAGGAATGTGGCAGCCACCAATAACCACTCCTCATCAACATTAACCCCAATAAGCTTACTTTTATGAAAATTTGACCTTGAGACCCGCCACCAATTCAAAAACTTGCAAAACCACTTTAATAGCCCACAAATTCATAAAATAAGCATCTCCCATAATAATTGTATCATCGACATACTGTAAATGAGAGAGTACAACCTTATCATGATCCACCTGATAACCACAAAACAAATGGGAATTGACAACCTTAGACATCAACGAATGACATTTTCATCTTTAAGAGACGAAAATGTAATTTTTATCTTTCAAGAACTAATATGACTGACATTTTATTAGATTTATTTCAATTAAAATGGAAGAAAATATAACAAAGGGTTTAACATGTTTTTAGCCCTTGAAAATATAACGATATTTGATTTTAGTTTCCATTTACTTTTTCTTTGATTTTGGTAATTGATTTTTTAAAATCACATTTTTTTAATTAGCTCTTATGATTAGTTATGTTCCATTAAGCTATGAGACAATAATATTTCGTGTAATTTTTTTTATAGTCTTTTCTTCAAGTTTTCTTATTAAACAAAGAGGTTCCCACGTTTGCTGTAGGGATGCCAATCTGATTCCACCAATGCTCTTCATTATAGAGCCTATTTCCATCCACATGAGCTTGAATGATGGATCCAAGAGATTCTTCAGTTAGTTCAATATGAACTCCTTTGAGATTTGTAATAACGTGAGGCGGTCCTTGAGACGAGCCTTTGACTCTGTAGCAACTAGCATAAAAGGCTCTGGTCATCCTAGGAAAGACTGGTTCTGTCATTGACAGATAGTCTTCCTAGCCCTGCTTTCTTAGATAGGGACCAATGTCCCAGTTTGCATCACACAACTCCTGGGTAGAGATGACCCTTCCCACAATAATCCTTTTGTCAGCAAATTTCTTTGTGAATTTCTCCTCCACTTCTGCGTTCTCAAACAAGTCTGACTGAAAAGAAAGCTTTTTTCCTTTAACAGCTTTCCCTTTTCCTTTTCTTGGGGATTCAGGCTGAGTGAGGTCAATGTGTGCTGGAGACTTTGGAGGTTGGAGAGATGAGGTCCGGGCTACGTTTGTAGCAATCCTATGAGACTTCATTCTTCGAGGAAGAGGGGTGCTCTTCTTAGAGGAGGTGGTCTTGGATGATGGAGATTTCTTGGACTAAGTCTAAGATGGCTCTGACTCAGTGCTTGGCTGAGGTGAAGAAGAGCGGGTGAGACACTCTTGACTTGACTGCATACTGAGGGATTTGGATTGTTCATCAGAAGACATGTTGGTTTCAGGAGATGAAGATGAGGATGATTTATCAGAGTAGGGAAGTTTGATTCCGATGACTTTGATACGCATTGAGATGGAAGGAAATATGAGATGAGGAGTTGTGAGTTAGTTTAAATAAAGAGGAGTTTCAGGGAGAGAGAATGAGTGCGCAAAAGATAAAGAGCAGTTAATGAAATGGTTGAGGGTGGTTGACTCTCCTTTTTATATAGTAACGACTAGTTTACTAATGAGTGGGGAGTTACTAGCCGTTGGCTAACGGCTCTTTTTACCCATAGTAACGTCTCGGTAAATAATGAGACATGAGTTGAGACTTATCATGAGACGCTTCTCATCTAATATTTTCCTGACATGTCATCTCGTCTCAGATGATACTTCAGTCTCACTTTTATGAGACTCAGAGATGTTCTCATCTCATGAAACAATTCCTAAATTAAAATTCCTAACTAAGAACACACATATTTAATAATTTTAAATTCTCAACAAATCTTTCCTCCACTAAGGGTTTAGTGAAGATGTCAGCAAGTTGGTTTTTAGTATCAACAAAAATAATTTCAATATTCCCTTTCTGCACATGGTCTCTTATAAAGTGGTGCTTAATATCTATATGTTTAGACCTTGAATGATGGATGGGATTTTTTGCAAGGTTTATAGAACTTGTATTATCACAATATATGGGAACTTTGGAATACCTGAGTGCATAGTCTTGCATTTGGGACTTGATCCACAGAATCTGTGTGCAGCAGGCAGCTGCTGATACATATTCAGCTTCAGTTGTGGACAAGACTATTGTATTCTATTTCTTGCAAGACTAAGAGATGAGACATTTTCCCAGGAATTGGCAAGTTCCACTTGTGCTTTTCCTATCCATTTTGTCTCCAGCAAAATCAACATCACTATATCCTATGAGATCAAAACTTGAACCTTTCTCATACCAGAGACCAAGATTAGTGGTTCCTATTAGATATCTAAAAATTCTTTTGACAGTAGTAAGATGAGATTCCTTAGGGTCTGATTAGTACCTTGCACAGATGCCTATAACATACTAAATATCAGGTCTGCTTGCAGTTAGGTACATAAGAGATCCAATCATACCTCTGTAATTCTTGTCTGAGACAGCTTTACCAGTCTCATCTTTGTCAAGCTGAGTTGAGGGGTGCATTGGAGTCTTCATTGGCTTGGCATCACTCATTTTGAACTTTGTCAGCAGATCTCTTGCATGTTTCTCTTGACTGATGAAGATGTCTTCTGACAAATGTTTTATTTGTAGCCCAAGGAAAAATCTTAGTTCACCCATCATGCTCATTTCAAATTCTCCCTGCATGAGACTTGAGAATTCTTGACAAAGAGACTCATTAGTGGACCCAAAGATAATGTCATCCACATAAATTTGGACAATCAGTAAATCTTTGTTAACTTCCCTTTTGAATAGTGTAGTATCAATTTGACCTCTGGTAAAACCATTTTTAATTAAAAAGGAACTTAACCTGTCATACCAAGCTCTTGGAGCTTGCTTGAGACCATACAAGGCCTTTTTTAGTCTGAGGACATACTCTGGATGATGGGGATCTTTAAAGCTTGGAGGTTGTCTTACATAAACTTCTTCTTCAATGATTCCATTTAGGAATGCACCCTTCACATCCATCTGATACAGTTTGAAATCTTTGTGAGCAGCAAAAGCCAACAGAATTCTGATGGCTTCAAGTCTGGCAACAGGAGCAAAGGTCTCATCATAATCAATTCCTTCCTGCTGATTGTACCCTTGTGCCACAAGTCTTGCTTTATTTCTCACGACCTTTCCTTTTTCACTTTACTTGTTTCTGATTACCCATCTGGTTCCAATTATGGAATGATAAGAGGGAGGTGGAACCAGATCCCATACTTTACTCTTTTCAAACTGGTTCAGTTCTTCTTCCATAGCCTTAACCCAAGAGCTTCTTGTATGTCTTTAGGTTCTATCTCAGATAGAAGAGCCATCAAGTTCTCAGCATCTCTGAAGGAAGACCTGGTCCTGACTCTATCTGAGGTTTCTCCAATTATTTGATCTCTGGGATGAGATCTCACTAATCTCTAGCTTCTGGGTAATTGAGACGCATGCTCATTCTGGATCTCTAGACTTTCTTGTCTTGGTTCCCTAATCTCAGGTTGTTCATCTGGTTTGTCTTCTTCTTCTTGAAGTACATGATATGGGTTAGGATTGATGCTTCTGTGAGACATCATCTCAGATTGAGTTTCTCTTCTTTGTTCAGGCTGAGATGATCTCATTAGTTTCTGTTCATGTGAGGATTTCTCTTCAGCTTCCTGAGTTGAGATTATTAATTCTCCCATCATCTCTTCAATTTCTTCATCTACTTCTTTCTGAGAGTTTCCCTGTATCTCATTAAAGACTACATGCATAGATTCTTCAGTAGATTTAGTTTCTAGATTGTATACTCTATAAGCTTTTGAAGTTTGGGAGTATCCCAAGAAAATTCCTTTGTCAGATTTTGTATCAAACTTGCCTAGTTGATCTTTAGTGTTCAGGATATAACAATCACATCCAAATATGTGAAAATACGAAATTGAGGGTTTTCTCCCTTTCCATAGCTCATATGGAGTTTTGTTTAAGATCTTTCTTATAGTGGCTCTGTTTATAATATAGCAGGAAGTATTAACTGCTTCTGCCCAAAAATATTTTTCAATTCCAGAGTCACATAACAAAGTTCTTGCCATCTCTTGAAGGGTCCTGTTCTTTCTCTCAACTACTCCATTTTGTTGAGGAGTTCTTGGACATGAGAAGTTATGAGTAATGCCATTTTTATCAAAAAATCTTTGAAGCTTAGCATTCTCAAACTCTCCTCCATGATCACTCCTCACAGCACCAATTCCATACCCTTTCTCAGACTGAATCTTTTTGCAAAAAGTTTTGAAGGAATCATAAGATTTATCCTTCTGAGAGAGGAATAGAACCCAAGTGAACCTAGAGAAATCATCCACAATTACAAAACCATACTTTTTACCACTGAGGCTTACAGTTTTAGTTGGTCCAAATAGATCAATGTGGAGGATTTCAAGAGGTCTGGTGGTTGAGACATAAGACTTGGACTTGAAACTTGATTTGCTGTGCTTGTTTTTCACATGGGACTCACATATCATGTCTTTGTCAAATTTTACTTTAGGTAATCCTTTGACAAGAGACTGACTTGCCAGCTGACTAATGGTCCTCATGTTAATATGTCTAACTCTCTTATGCCAAAGCCACTTCTCATGGTCATGAGACATGTGAGATCAGATGGGCTCTAAAGTGAGACTGAGTAGAGATTTTTGTTTTTTTTTTCCAGAAAAGGTTGTTTTCCCAGTTTTAGAGTCTATGATCTCACAGTAAGTGGGTTGGAAATTAACATGATAACCATTGTCACACAACTGGCTTATACTCAGCAGATTATGTCACTAGAGGATTTTTCATAGCCTAATCCAGCTTTTTCAAAAATTCCTTTTTGAGACCCAATGAGTCTCTCAAGGTTTTTTGTACCTTTTACAAATTTTGCTAGATCATCTATGAGAGTTCTGTTTTGCCTTTTGAGCTTCTAGTTTTCTTCAAAAAGATTTTTTAGATCTTGCTCACCATGAGCTTGAGTCTTTGCTTTCACAAGTTCAGACAGTCTCATGTGAGACAGTATGAGACTACTGTTTTTATGATTCAAGCTTTCATTCTTTTTTTCAAGAAATTTTACCTTTTCAAGAGTTGTGTCTAATTCTGATTTTAATAAAGAGCTCTTTGAGACAAGAAGGTTTGAATCATATGGAAGATTTTCAAAAGCAAACTTAAGCTCACTAAAGGAGAGTTCTGAGTCAGATTCATATACCTCTTCATCAGATGAGTCTCCATTTGCCATGAGACACAAATTAGCAGATTCTTCATCTTGACTCTCATCTCCTTCTGTGTCATCCCAAGTGGCCATCATTGCCTTCTTTTTAGGGCTCTTTTTCATCTCCTTTTTGAGTAATGGACATTCAGACTTGATATGTCTAGGTTTTCTGCATTCAAAACAGATGAATTGTCCCTTTCTGTCAGATTTTACCTCTCTTCTTCTTGAGGGAAAGCTTCTTTTTCCATTTCCTCTAGCTCTCCACATGCGTCTAATCTTTCTTGAGATGTAGGCTAGCTCATCATCCATCTCACATTCATCATCTCCTTCATCTTCTTCAGTTTCTGTGTCATGAGATGAGTTTAGTGAAGTCTGTTGAGATGAGCTTACCTTTTTACCTTTGGAGCTGCTGGAAGATGCCTTCAAGGCTATTGTCTTAGGGTGTCTGATGAGATCTTCCCCCATCAGCTCCTGCTCATGAACCTTCAAAGATCCAAGGAGTTCATCCAATCTGAGAGTGCTCAGATCCTTGGCTTCTTGAATAGCTGTGACTTTGGGTCTCCAAGGTTTGGGCAGGCTCCTCAGGACTTTTCTTACCATGTCTTGATTTGAGTAGGTTCTTCCTAAGGACTTGAGGTCATTTGTAATGATAGTGAACCTTCTCACCATGTCCTCAATACCTTCATCTTCATTCATTTTGAAGAGCTCATACTGTCTGACCAGTATGTTGATTTTAGCTTCTTTTACTTGATTTGTCCCTTCATGCTCTATCTCAAGAGCATTCCAGATTTCTTTAGCTGTAGCACATCCAACCACCTTGTCATATTCACTTCTGCTTAAGGCACAGGTGAGTAAGTATTTTGCTCTTGAATTCAGTACATATCTTGCTTTCTCAGCATCTGTCCATGTCTCTCTAGGCTTAGCTGTCCTGAGCCCAAACTCATTTGTGATATGGGGCATGTAAGGTCCCATCTCAATAATTTCCCATAGATCAGCATGTTGAGATTCAATAAATAATCTCATCCTGTCCTTCCAGTAGTAGTAGTCAGTTACATCAAAGGCAGGTGGTCTGTTGGTAGATGCTCCTTCTGGAATAAACAGGCTTGCACTTGGTCCATCCATTTGATCTTTTCCTCTTCACACGTAGGTGTGCTCAACCCCAAAGAGGCCGAGCTCTGATACCAACTGAAGTTGGCTGAATGTCTCTAGAAGGGGGGTTGAATAGAGACTCTTTAAAATTGTTCCTGAAAATTTATACACTGAAATTGAATGTCGAGACATGATCTCAAGTCTGCTGACTTGGGGTCTCTGTTAAGACAGGATATAACCAATTTCAATTTTAGTTGTTTGATTTAAGCTTGGGTTGTCTTTGTTGAGTCTCAAAAATATCATAAGAGAAAATATGATGTTTAAGACAACTCAATTCCCAAGTTTTAATTCTTAACAAATTTGAGTTAAAATATTTATCATAGATACATATATGTTTTAATGATTTATCTATGATTTCAGCAAGAGTCACTATGAGCCTACATAAAAAGACTAAGTGTTGAAGCTGTCTGAAGAAGCAGAACTCGTCTGAAGAGTTGAAGCTGTCTGAAGTAGTTCAACCCGTCTGAAGTATCAGTGCTGTCTGATGTCTCAATAATGACGTGGCACTCTCTGCTGAAGTTTGTGAAGACTTTTCTGAACCTCTGCTGCACGTACCTTTTCAAACATGTTTATGGCAAGGAACACAGAGACCTTTCCTGGTGATTTTGAATTTCATACACCACTGAGGAAATCTCTGCAATGCCGCCTCTGAAACAACATTTGTAGTAGCCTTAATGCAAGAGAAACCTTGTATCGTGTCAGAAATATCAGAGCTCTCAGAAGCATGTCTCACAACGGATTAAATAGCATTTAATGCTATCTCTAAACGGTGGTATTTCAACGGATTAAAGTTTGGATATAAATACCCCTCCATGAAAACCAGTATACAAGAACGAGAACAACAAGTGCAAGAAAAGAAAAAGCAAGAGAGAAAATCAATATACAAGAAAGCCAAAAGAAACATCACGCTGCAAGTTTTTACTCCGTAAAAACTCTCTGATAGAATTCTTTGTACACATTTGTATATCCTGAGCATACCTCAGTTTTTATTGTACATTGTATTGGTTTGAGCTTCAAACTTGGATAGTTTAAAAGCTTAAACCCCTTTCTTTGTAAACCTTGGTAGAGCCTGAAGAGGCTTGACAGAAAAGAATACTTGTGGTAGAGCCTGAAGAGGCTTGACAGAAAAGAATACTTGTGGTAGAGCCTGAAGAGGCTTGACAGAAAAGAAAACTTGTGGTAGAGCCTGAAGAGGCTTGACAGAAAAGAATACTTGTGGTAGAGCCTGAAGAGGCTTGACAGAAAAGAATACTTGTTCGTGTCTGGAGAGACTGTACTCGTGGTGTCTGGAGAGACTGTACTCGTGGTGTCTGGAGAGACTGTACTCGCTGTGTCTGGAGAGATTGTACTCATATTCAAGTTTGTAATCTGAATATTCATAGTGGAAATCTAGTGGTTGTTTGCCATTGGGACTGGACGTAGCTCACAGTGGTAGTGAGTGAACCAGGATAAATTCCTTGGCTAAGTTTTCTTACCCTTATCTCTTGTCAATTCTTTTTATACTATTCAAGGGGTTAGAGTAATTAATCTGATATGTTATAAAGGCATAAAACATTGTTTTAAATCAGTATTTTTATACCGTCTGAAAACTTCAGACAGTCCTTTAAGAGACTGTCTGAAATCGTGTTTTTAACACCTGTTTGCGAAAAGCTTTCAAAAATATTCAGAAACACTATTCAACCCCCCTTCTAGTGTTTCCCTGTGTTCCTACAGTTGGTACCAGAGCTCTGCTCAGGGTTGAAGCACCTAACAAGTGACTGAGGACTGAAAGATCCAAATGGAAGCTTCTAACAGCAACAAGCAATACATCACAAAAGGAGCCTCTATCACAAGACCCCCAGCATTCAATGGAGTGGATTACCACTACTGGAGATATCGTATGAAGTTGTTCATTGAGAGCAACAACATTGATGTTTGGGAGGTGGTCACTAATGGAGATTATGTGCCTATGCAAAATGGTTTGCCTATACCTAAGACTGAATGGACCCTGGAGCAGAACACTAAAGTCCAGATGAATGCTAAAGCCAAACTCTATCTGATATGTTCCTTGAATAAATCAGAATATGAGAAGGTCCATGGATGCACTTCTGCCAAGGAGATTTGGGATACTCTTGCAGCAGCCCATGAAGGGACTGAAACTGTCAAGCAATCCAAAATCAGCATGCTTATACATCAGTATGAGATGTTTAAGATGGAAGAAACTGAAACTATTGACCAAATGTTTGGGAGGTTTCAGACCATAACCAATGGACTCAGGTCCTTAGGAAGAACCTATGAATCTGGAGACAACAACAGAAAGATTCTAAGAAGTCTACCTAAGTCCTGGAGACCCAAAGTCACTGCCATTCAAGAGGCAAGAGATTTGAACCCTCTGAGAATGGAAGAACTGTTGGGATCTCTCAAAGTCCATGAACTTGAGCTTGGAGAAGATGACAACAAGAAGAAGTCTCTGGTTCTAAACTCCAAGGTCAAACAGTCTAGGCATGGCAGCATGAAGGCTATGCAAGCTGAGGACACTTCAGAAGCAGATGAAGATTCTGAAGACAGCTCAGAAGATGAAGATGATCTTGCTCTTTTAAGCAGAAAGATCAAGAGAATGTTGCAGAACAGAGGAAAGTTCAGAAAGAACCAACCGTCATCATCCAAATCAGGTAAGACAGGTAAAGAGTCTAACCCTGATAAAATTTCTTGCTTTGAATGTAAGCAACCAGGACACATGATGGCTGATTGTCCAAGACTGAAGAAAAACAACTTCAATAAGAAGTTTTTCGAAAAGAAGAAAAGTCTCATGGCAACATGGGAAGATCTTGATGAATCAACCTCAGAAGAAGAAGAAGATACTTTAGAAGAGGCAAATCTGTGTCTCATGGCTAGTCTACCATCCTCAGACAGCTCTGAAGCTGAGATGTGTTTAACAGGACAAAGGAGACCCCACAAATGGTACCTGGACAGTGGGTGCTCGCGACACATGACAGGAGAAAGGTCTTTGTTCCAAAACCTTAGACCTAGAGCTGGTGGAATGGTCACCTTTGGTGGAAATCAGCAAGGGAAGATCATTGGAATAGGGACTGTAGGTATATCTCCTTCATCCCTTATTAAAAATGTACTTCTAGTGAGGGACTACAACATAACTTACTGAGCATAAGCCAATTATGTGACAGTGGTTATGTGGTATCCTTTACTAAGGAAGGATGCATAGTCAAAAACTCCTCTAAGCAAATCCTCATTACTGCTAAAAGACACAACAATGTGTACAAAATTGATCTAGAGGATCTAGCAAGTCAAAATGTAAAGTGTTTCATTTCTGTTGAAGATGAAAAACAGATTTGGCATCAAAGACTTGGGCATGCCAGCTTAAGATTAATCTCAAGATTAACAAAACACAATCTTGTTAAAGGATTGCCCAAGCTTTCATACAAATCTGACATTTTATGTGAAAGCTGTCTGAAAGGGAAACAAACAAGACACTCTTTTAAGAGTAAAGATGTTGTTTCAACTAGGAGACCACTAGAACT
This sequence comes from Sesbania bispinosa, assembly GCA_026901365.1. Taxonomy (NCBI): domain Eukaryota; kingdom Viridiplantae; phylum Streptophyta; class Magnoliopsida; order Fabales; family Fabaceae; genus Sesbania; species Sesbania bispinosa. The sequence goes on from QLOH01000532.1 coordinate 717,220, forward strand.
TTTACACATTGACTTGTTTGGCCCTATTAGAACAGAAAGTCTTAGTGGTAAGAAATATGGCTTAGTCATTGTTGATGACTATTCTAGATTTACTTGGGTGTTATTCCTAAGAAGCAAGGATGAGACTTTTAGGAATTTCACAGTATTCTGCAAGAAGGTACAGAATGAGAAAGGATTCTGTATTTCTGTCATCAGAAGTGATCATGGTGGAGAGTTTGAGAATGCAAACTTTCAAATGTTCTGTGATGAGAATGGGATCTCACACAATTTCTCTGTGGCTAGAACACCTCAACAGAATGGGGTTGTTGAGAGAAAGAACAGAAGTTTGCAAGAGATGGCAAGGACCATGCTCAACTCATGCAGCTTACCAAGATCCTTCTGGGCAGAAGCTGTTAGCACAACATGTTACCTTCAAAACAGAATATTGGTAAGACCAATTCTGAAAAAGACTGCCTATGAACTGTGGAAAGGAAGAAAACCCAACATATCATACTTCCACACCTTTGGATGTGAATGTTTTATACTCAACACCAAGGATGATCTTGGAAAATTTGATGCAAAGTCTGATAAAGGATTTTTCATTGGATATTCTGAAACATCTAAAGCCTATAGAGTGTATAACTCTAGAACTTTAACTGTTGAAGAAACTATTCATGTTAAATTCAATGATAACAAAGAGACTGATAGGGAACTATCAGATCTAGAGGATGACTTTGTAGGAATGGAGCTGAATGACCACATCAGCTCGAAGGATGAGCAGCTGTCTGAAGTACCTACTGTTACTAAACCTCTTCAGACAAATGTTGAGTCTCAAACAGAGCAAACGGATGTGATACTTCCTCAGAAACCTGATTGGAAATACAAATCACATCATCCTAAGGAGCAAATCATTGGCAACACTTCAGAAGGAGTTAAGACAAGATCAAAATTCAAGATTCTGAACTCTCTTGCTCTCCTATCTGAAATAGAGCCAAAGAACATTGATGAAGCTCTGCATGATGAAGGGTGGATCCTAGCCATGCAAGAAGAGCTGAATCAGTTTGCTAGGAGTGATGTCTGGACTCTTGTTCCTAAACCCCATGGGAAAACTATTATTGGAACCAAATGGGTGTTCAGAAACAAGCTGTCTGAAGAAGGCAAGGTAGTTAGAAACAAGGCAAGATTAGTTGCTCAAGGATACAACCAGCAAGAAGGTATTGATTTCACTGAAACCTTTGCTCCAGTGGCCAGGTTAGAAGCAATTAGAATTCTTTTATCTTATGCTGTAAATAATGGCATCAAGCTATATCAAATGGATGTTAAAAGTGCCTTCCTCAATGGTCTCATTGAAGAAGAAGTCTTTGTTAGACAACCCCCTGGTTTTGAAGATATTGCTTTTCCTGAACATGTTTTCAAACTCAAAAAGGCTCTCTATGGTCTGAAACAAGCCCCAAGAGCTTGGTATGACAGATTGAGCAGTTTTCTAATCACAAATGGTTTTGAAAGAGGAAAAGTGGACACAACTCTTTTTAGAAAACAGTCTAACAAAGATCTTATACTTGTTCAGATATATGTTGATGACATTATCTTTGGTTCAACTAACTCTTCATTATGCAAGGAGTTTTCAGAGTTAATGCAATCAGAATTTGAAATGAGTTTAATGGGTGAACTAAAATTTTTCTTAGGACTTCAGATTAAGCAAGATTCTGATTGTATATGGATCCATCAAGAAAAATATACAAAGGAAATGCTTAAGAAGTTTAACTTACATGATTGCAAACCCATGTCAACTCCAATGCATCCCTCTGCATCTTTAAATAAAGATGAGAAGGAAGAACCAGTGAATCAAACTTTGTATAGAGGAATGATTGGATCATTACTATATCTAACAGCAAGCAGACCTGACATAATGTTCAGTGTATGTCTGTGTGCTAGATTTCAATCTGATCCAAGGAGCACTCACTACAAAGCTGTAAAAAGAATTTTCAGATATCTTAAAGGTACTACTAATCTTGGTCTGTGCTATAAGAAAAGTAAGGATTGCAGGTTAATAGGTTACTGTGATGCTGATTTTGCTGGAGACAGAATTAAAAGAAAAAGCACTAGTGGTGGATGTCATTTCTTTGGAGAAAATATGATTAGCTGGTCAATTAAAAGACAAAGCACATTTGCCTTATCAACAGCTGAAGCAGAATACATCTCAGCAGCCAATTGTTGCTCACAACTGTTATGGGTGAAGTATCAGTTAGAAGATTTTAACATTACTATACTTGCTATACCTGTTTTGTGTGATAATACAAGTGCTATTAATCTGTCTAAAAATCCCATTCAACATTCTAGGGCTAAACATATAGAAATAAAACATCATTTCATTAGAGACTATGTTCAGAAAGGTATTTTTGATATTCAGTTTATTGATACAGAGCATCAATGGGCTGATATATTCACAAAACCTCTGACTGAAGATAGATTTAAGTTCATTAGAAACTGAACATGCATGCATTTTGAATATGTGTGATCTGATCTGTCAAAAATGATGTATCTGAAATTTCAGCCTGTCTGAAACAAGTAACTTGTCTGAAATTTTGGGTTGTCTGAAATTCATATGGGTTTCTGAAATCTGTCACTTGTCTGAAGTAAACAAATGACGTGGCTTTATGAGATGGTTTAATTCCATTTATTTTGTCTCTTCCACTTCGCACGTTTTCCTATGTCTGCGCACCCAGTACATGCCATCATTGCTTTATGGATCTATAAATACGGAAGCTAGTGGGTCACAGAATTTCACTGTTCACTATTCAGTAGTCATCTCTTGAAATCCTTCTTCTACAAGCAATTCTTTTTCCCTCTCAAGTTCTTCAGAAAACTCTCCAATGGCCCCTAAGAAATCTGCTGGAAGCAACATGGTGAAGACTAAGGGTGTAGTTCTGGAGGATCTTCAATCTCTGGGAATGGACTTGTTTGCTGAGTTTGATGCAGCTGGGTGGACTCAGTATTTCAATCACAACTTGACACAGTGGCATGAGCAAAGTGTGCTGGATTTCTGGGCTACTGCCAGAGGAATACCCAATCCTCAGGGTATCTACACTAGCATCAAGGCCACAGTACGTGGTGTTCCTGTCTTCGTTGATGAAGATATCCTTGCTCACATCTGTGAGGTCAGAACTGAAGGAGCTGTATTCACTCCTGGCTGGGAAGCAAGAAATGGAGGACAGAAGCAGTTCACAGAGTTTCTGTATGGCACCTCTGAACCAGTAAGCTTGGATGCAAAGCATATGTCAGACAAGGCTAGGGTTTTGCATGCCATCTTAGGGTGCTCTATAATCCCTAAGAATGGAAGCAGAAACCATGTTTCTGAGTTGGAAAGATTTTGTCTGATTCACCTACTGCAGAAGAAGAAGGTGAACCTCCCCAACATCATAATGTACCACATGCAGAAGCGTCTCAGAGACTCTGCAGGGAGCTTCCCTCACAATACCATCATCACCAAAATCTTGCTGCATTTCAAAGTTCCCATTGAGAGGCTTTTTGATCGCCTTTCACAACCTGTGTTTGGTGAATCAAACCTCAAGAGCATGGGAGTGATGCTGACTCCAAGACCTCCCTCTCCGTCCATGAAGGAGAGCCTTCTTCTTGAGAAAGCTGCAAGAAGGAAGACAACAATGGAGGTTCTTGAGAATGAACTCAGAGGAGACATAAGGAGGCATGAGTTCAAGCCATCACAACCCTCTCCTCAAGCAAAATTGAAGAAGCTACTTGTAAGGAGTGCTGCTAAGGTAGCATCTGCATCTGTGCAGAGTCAGGTGTTTGAACCTGTTCAGAAGGCATCACAAAGGCCATCTGAAATTGTGGGTCAGTTGTCTGAACCTGTACAGACTCCACAACCTACTTCTGAAATGGAAGGACAGGCTCAAGAGGCAGATGAAACTGATGTAGTTGTAGCTGAGCCATTGGCTGCATGCCCATCTGATCCTGAACTCATTCAGGTGGCAACATTGGCTACTGCCTTGGAGCAGGAGGAGCTGGAAAAGAAAGCAGAACAAGAGAAGACTGATAGAGCTATTGCTATTGCTTCACAATTGGCCTATGCTGAAGATGATAGGCAAGCAACCGTAGCTGAGGGAGCAAAGAAAAGGAAGAGGTCAAGTGCACCTCAGAGAAGGAAAACCAAAGGCAAGCTACTTCAGACCGCACCTGAGCCTAGGGTGACTAGAAGTATTGCCTCTCAGCTGATAGCAGAAGATGAAGCTGAGAAGTATCAAAATTTTGTTAAAGCTCAACAATACTTTAAAAGGAAAAGGGAAGAAAAACAAGCACAAAGGGAGAAGGAAGAAGCAAAGGCAAAAGAATCTGAGGTAACCAAGCCTCCCTACAATAGAATTAAGGTGAGATTTGATAATGTAACTCCTTCACCACCCTCCTCACCAGAAAAACAAACACCTCATCAACCTTCATCACAACCTTCACCACAACCTTCACCAAAACCCCTATCACCTATAAACCAACCATCTTCACCTCTATCACAACCACCACCACCTCCACAAACAGAAAACCAACCCTCTGAACCTTCCAAACCCTCTGAACCTACCTCACCACAACCTTCAGAGAATCAACTCTCTGAGCCTACATTACCTTCCCCACAAACCCATGACCTTGCTCTAATACCACTCTTACCTTCATCACCTCCACCTCCTACACCTTCTCTGGAAGAGGAGCTCTCTGTTGAAGAAGAGCAAGTGCTTGCTGATCCCTGCTCACTGCCAAAGTTTCGCACCCTGTATGAAGAGCTACAGTATTTCAGATCAGCACCTGCTGTATCCTTGCATCATGGCTTAATCAGGAAAACTGTTGCTGAAGTAAGAAATCAATACAGTGCTTCTTCAGGTGGATTAGACAAGATTAGGAAGGGTGTCCCTCCTGCACATATTTGGGCTCCCATCAATCCATTCTCAAATGATTCCCTGAGGCTGACTAATGATGAATGGAGCTTTGTGAGGCAGCTGAACACTGAATCTGAGCTGTTTCAGAGGGATCTGCACAAGGGAGTTGGGATGAGAGGCTACAGGCCACCTAGAACTTGTTCAATCAGGCCAACCACTAAAATCTTGGTGAAACCTGATAGAATAGTTCCTAGGTATCCCTTACAGGAAGAGAAATTCAAAGGAGCTAAAATCTATTCAAAGAAAAACTCACCTCTATCTGAAGTGATGATTCCATCAGAGTGGAATCTCTACCAGAATTCATCACAAATCAAGGAGGAGGCCTGGATCATCTACTTCAAGATTGGATGTGGTCCTCTTACTGGAAGATCAGAGAAGATGCTGGATCTTCTTCTGGATCAACTGGTCCTGATGCTGATTCTGGTGTTGGACTTGGAAAGTCAACCACTGTCAAATATCACTATATGAGAGATCACTTTCCCCACCTGCTGACTCTTTCCATGAAGATTGGGTTCTGCTGAATCCTATTGGCACCTTCTTTGGCCCTGTGTTCAGCCCATCTGACTACAGATTGCAGCCAGGATTTGGAGTGCTTAGATTTGTTTGCCCCTACATCCAGCTCATCTTCTATGAATCTGAGCAAGACTTGGCTGAGGAAAATCTGAAGTTGAAGTCCAAAGTGCAGAAACTTGCAAAGAAGTGTGCTGATCAGGAGCAGAAGACTAAGCATCTGATTGCTCAACAAGAACAGATTCTTCAAGAACAGCAGCTTATCATATCTGGTCAGCAAGACTTGAAAACCTCAGTGGAAGCTGCAATAAACAAGGCCAAGGACGACTTGATTTCCTTTCTCACTGAGGCCTTGTTGAAGAAGAAAGATTAAACTGTTCATTTAAGCCATTGTCTTTGCTTATTTTCATGCTTATGACAAGTGTCTGATTGTTTGTTTCTTTATCTGAACATTCCCATATATATACAATCAGTGGCTTATCTCATCTTTTGTGAGTTCATTGTTAATACTATGATATATGTTTTATCTGAATTTATTGCTCTGTTACTGTTTAGCTCTGATATTCCCTTTGATTGATGACAAAAGGGGGAGTATTAAAATCTAATAAAATCTGAATCTGAAGTGATTACAGGACTCAGGGGGAGTAAATAAGAAATTGATTTTTGATCAAATCAGTTTAAGAGATCACCATCTGAGGGGGAGCTATCTATACTTTTATCTTTAAAACTCCTTTTAGATTTATGTATTTTAAACAAATTTGTCATCATTAAAAAGGGAGAGAATGTTGAGTCTCAAAAATATCATAAGAGAAAATATGATGTTTAAGACAACTCAATTCCCAAGTTTTAATGCTTAACAAATTGAGTTAAAATATTTATCATAGATACATATATGTTTTAATGATTTATCTATGATTTCAGCAAGAGTCACTATGAGCCTACATAAAAAGACTAAGTGTTGAAGCTGTCTGAAGAAGCAGAACTCGTCTGAAGAGTTGAAGCTGTCTGAAGTAGTTCAACCCGTCTGAAGTATCAGTGTTGTCTGAAGTCTCAATAATGACGTGGCACTCTCTGCTGAAGTTTGTGAAGACTTTTCTGAACCTCTGCTGCAACGTACCTTTTCAAACATGTTTATGGCAAGGAACACAGAACCTTTCCTGGTGATTTTGAATTTCATACACCACTGAGGAATCTCTGCAACGCAGCCTCTGAAAACAACATTTGTAGCAGCCTTAATGCAAGAGAAACCTTGTATCGTGTCAGAAATATCAGAGCTCCTCAGAAGCATGTCTCACAACGGATTAAATGAGCATTTAATGCTATCTCAAACGGTGGTATTTCTAACGGATTAAAGTTTGGATATAAATACCCCTCCATGAAAACCAGGTATACAAGAACGAGCACCACAAGTGCAAGAAAAAAAAAGCAAGAGAGAAAATCAATAGACAAGAAAGCCAAAAGAACATCACGCTGCAAGTTTTACTCCGTAAAAAAACTCTCTGATAGAATTCTTTGTACACATTTGTATATCCTGAGCATACCTCAGTTTTTATTGTACATTGTATTGGTTTGAGCTTCAAACTTGAATAGTTTAAAAGCTTAAACCCCTTTCTTTGTAAACCTTGGTATAGCCTGAAGAGGCCTTGACAGAAAGAATACTTGTGGTAGAGCCTGAAGATGCTTGACAGAAAAGAATACTTGTGGTCGAGCCTGAAGAGGCTTGACAGAAAAGAATACTTGTTCGTGTCGGAGAGACTGTACTCGTGGTGTCTGGAGAGACTGTAACTCGTGGTGTCTGGAGACTGTACTCGTGGTGTCTGGAGAGACTGTACTCGTGGTGTCTGGAGAGACTGTACTCGCTGTGTCTGGAGAGATGTACTCATATTCAAGTTGTAATCTGAATATTCATATAGTGGAAATCCAGTGGTTGTTTGCCATGGGACTGGACGTAGCTCACAGTGGGTAGTGAGTGAACCAGGGATAAATTCCTTGCTAAGTTTTCTTACCCTTATCTCTTGTCAATTCTTTTATACTAATCAAGGGGTTGAGGTAATTAATCTGATATGTTATAAAGGCTATAAAATTGCTTAAATCAGTATTTTTATACCGTCTGAAACTTCAGACAGTCCTTTAAGAGCCTGTCTGAAATCGTGTTTTAACACCTGTTTGCGGAAAAGCTTTTAAAAATATTCAGAAACACTATTCAACCCCCTTCTAGTGTTTCCCTGTGTTCCTACAGTCTTAGACTTTTAATTCAAACTCAGTTATATTCTAAGTTAATAATTTAATAGTTACAGTATTGAGGTGAGTCAAGTATAAAGAAAAATGACGAGATAAGTAAGAGAGATGGCACAAAGATCTTATCCTTGTTCACCCACACCTTGGGGCTACGTCCAGTCCTCACAGCACGTGAGATTTCCACTATTGACAACCCGTCAATTACAAGTATTCTTACAGCCTCTTCAGGACGTCTCTCACACCAAGCCTAGGCACTCCCTATCTTGGCTGAGCCACAAGTATTCTTACAACCTCTTCAGGATTGCACACACCTCACTCTAAGACTAGGCACACTCCTATCTTAGATGAGACAGGTTACAAGAATAGGATGTAGTGATGAATCTAGCTTACAAACATACAATGTATGGATAGGCAGTAGGCTTAGCTAGTGATTCTCTCTTCTAAAAGAAGTAATAGTATTACAATCAAAGAAGAGATGGATGGAGACTAATAGTGTTCTCAAGTTGAGATCAGGTCTGGATATGAACTAGTTGAGACGTGCACTTGAGATGTCACTTGAGACGTGTAATGAGATGCAGTATATGTTCAATAATCAACGTAGTCTCATCATTTTTCTCCACTGTAGCCCTCAATATTTATTTTTAGGTGGCAGTTATCCATTGTGACCGTTGAGAGTCGTTGAGAGAGTGACAGTCCTTGTTTCCAAGATGAGAGCAGCTGCTTTACAAGTACAGTTGTCATTGTGTTTGTGTACAGTGTACTGGATCTTTCACTTTATTCTGACTTGATGGCTTGACTCTTTAAGCTGTACTTGAGTCTTCTCACTGAGTCTGGCTCTCTTCCTTGCATCTCCTGCATTGGACTCATCTCTTCTCGTCTGGTCATGAGACAACATCTGACCTTGAGATAGCGTCTGATCATGAGACAGCGTCTCAAGCTGTTCTTGCATCTTTTCTTTCTTTGTGCTGATCTCTTGCTTAATTTAGAAACTTAGTCTCATCCTTTTACTATCTTGATCAATGACGCTTATGATGCACTTTTGGATCTGTCTCTTTTTCTTGAGATGATCTCTTGACTCTGCATCTGTTCTTGAGATGACGTCTCAAGCTGTTTCTGAGTCTCTTCTCGTTTGATGCTTCAAGTTTCTTGATACTTCCTTGTTTCTTTGTTTTGACATATGTGGATCTTTGAATTCTGCAAACCAGATTCTAACATTGTTCTGCCACATGCTTGAGCACACAGTTAGTAATAACAAGATGCATCTCATATATTTAAACTTAGTGGTTGTCATATTAAAAACTCTTGGAGGTGAGCTTGTTTCAACAACAACCACTTGCTTCTACAAAACTAGATTTAGTAAGACATTGTTATCATAGGAAACAAGTTTGCCTTTGTGTCATGGTTAGAGTGACAATAGTGGTGATTAATAAATTATCAAAATAAAGTCATTTCTCCTTCCTCTTAATCATTTTTTATCTGGTTTTCAAGTCACTAAATTCTTTATGCAAAATGTATATAAGACTACATGGCATACCGATAAAAACAAGGGTCTTTACTAGCAAACTTTGGCACATCTTTCTAGATTGTTGGGCTTAATTATTGTTATAATTTTATCATATAATCTTTAATTACATGGACAATTTTATCACTTCCTAAAGTGTTAAAGCTTAGTCATAGTTATTATCATGGTATATGTACTAGAAGAATAACACAATCCGCACTAGTATTAGGTTGACACCATTCACGACTGTTTATAGTCGAGACCCTTTTAGTCTATCTAAATATGATTTCAATAATAAAGAATGTCCATCCTCAATGCAAAGAAGTATTATTGTAAAAAGGATTCACTTAACATAATATTAATATTACAAGTCTCAATAAATCATGAAAACTCAAATTAATAAGCACAAAAAGATATGAAAAATTAATGTAGAAGATTCATTTTTTGTAAAACTACTACCTTAATTAGTAGTGCAAAGTTAGTACAAAAGGAGGAAATACAAATAGAAGTTTTAATTGCTGCAATTTTGTGCTAACACAAAAAGGGAAAAGACTAACAGTTCACACAATTAACACCGCCAAAGAATGTTAAACATGTCAAAAAATCATATGTTTAAGAAGAAATTAAAGTCCCCATTATCTCTATCTCCATGTATTAAATGCAAAGCTAAAATGTTCTAAATGTTTCAATATTTCAAGCAATAATGTTCCTCCATCTAAGAGGGGCTATAAATAAAAGTATTTAAGGTCGAATATCACTCTAGAAATGAAGTGGTACAAACTTTCAAGTTCTCATTTATTTCTCAAGCTCCTATGGTTATTTTATACCTCTTACATAACTTGTGATCGAGAAACTTATTGTGTTCCTATTTGTTCTTTATTTTTAACTATTATCCATTCTTGGGAGTGTAATTTAGACAAACTAAACACATTATGCTCCTTCATTTGTTGTTGAAAGTTAAGAGTCTGAAGAGATTGAGTGTGAAAAGTATACTTGTAATCATGCAAGTCTAAAGATGTTTGAAGAAAAATAATATTTGTACCGGTAGGAGTAGTTTAGATTATTTATTGTTAGTATAAAAATCCAGACTTGGTGTTACGATCTGAGCGTAATTCTCAGTGATTTAAGAGTAAATTAGGATAAATAGGGGCGAGGAACCCTAGGGACAAGGGGGGCCGACCCCTTCAACTTTTTTTTTCTTCAAAATTTATATATATAATATGTGTATTTATATTGTTATGTAATTTATAAATTATATATTAGTGGTAAAATTATACGGTAGAAGCTTAGTTTAGAATGAGACATAATTATATTTAGTAAAACTAGCTAACAAATTAATTGGAAGCTATAAGTCAAGTCATTGAATTATAAGTGTTTGATTTAAGTGAAAAATTAATGTAAAATCATATAAAAAACATTTACATAAAGTTTATTTTTGTTTTCTAGAAAAATTATAATATTAGGTATTATAATTTTAGTATTTTATAAACATTAAATTCTTATAATTTTGTAGTGATAAAACATTTGATTAAAAATAATTAAAATAAATTATAAAAGAAAATAATAATTAAAGCAACTAAAACAATATTTTAAGTTACATAATATAATATATATATATATATAAACTATGAGTGTTGGTCTTATATATTTGATTTAGTTTTTTATTTTTGTTGTATTTTAACATTATAATTATATAATGATAAAGTTACATTTAGGTGGGATGATTGATTGAGAAAATTTATAATATTAGCCCCTACCTCACTTTCTTGCTTAGCCCCTAAGAAATAATAGGTTATATACTATTCTTTGACCCTTGTCTCCTTTCACTACGTTATTTTCAAGCATTTCTAACAAGGTGTCAAATGACTATTTTAAAACTAAAGACCTATGAATTGGATTTTACAAGACAAAGTTTTGAAGTAATCATAAAAAATTTTAGATGATATTTTTCAAACTTTAATTAGGGTTGCTATCTTAAATTTTTCTACATTGTTTTAAAGTTATTTTTTAACTAAAGGATCCATATTTGCGAAAAAAGTTGAAGAAACACAATTCTATGCTATTTTTGTGTTTCCTTATATTCTTTTACAAAAACCATTGATAACAGTAAAAGTAAACCAAGAAAAAAAACTTAAACTACGAATAAATAGATCTAATTATAAATCATTGATAATACCTAATCAAGAAACAGAGAGATCATCCCCTCATAATTCTAAAATGACCCATGAAACTAATGAATCTAAAGGCAAAATAAAAAATTCAATACGAAAATATAAATAATTAGATTGAGCATGTTGATTGAATCTTCTTTGGAGTTTTTTTACGGTCTAAACCTAAGGCCCAATAATCAAAGTGGCCCATGCCACAATATAATTATCATATACATAATTATATATCATATAATTATGATATCCTCAAATATATGATATATAATTATGATATCCATAATTATATGATTGTATCTGCTAAACTTACTCCTTTTATATTTATGCCCATTTACCATATTTATACAGGAAAAACCCCTATAATAGAGATCATTAATAGATCATAAGGTACGCAATCTCACTCAGTCATCACTTTGATTGTTATACATATCTGACTTGGGCGTCGGAGTCCCTTTGCAGGTACCCCCCGGGTTCAACTTGGATTCAAGCTTCGTCAAGCCCGGATCCATATCCGAGTTCATTCCTGCTGACTCAGACCCAGGTTCGAGTTCTATACCAGAACATTTGGCACTAGAGGAGGGCCTCCCCTTACCAGCATCTTGGTCCCATTCAATGCCGGATGTGGAGAGCATCTCGACCTCATTCAAACCGGATGTGAAGAGCCTCTCGGCTCTGTCAGCAACCGGATGAGAAGAGCATCTCGGCCTCATTCAAACCGGATGTGAAGAGCATCTCGGCTCTGTCAGCAACCGGATGTGAAGAGCATCTCGGCCTCATTCAATGCCAGATGTGAAGAGCATCTCGGCCTCATTCAAACCGGATGTGAAGAGCATCTCGGCTTTGTCAGGAACCGGATGTGAAGAGCATCTTGGCCTCATTCAATGCCGGATGTGAAGAGCATCTCAGCCTCATTCAAACCGGATGTGAAGAGCATCTCGGCTCTGTCAGCAACCAGATGTGAAGAGCATCTCCGCCTCATTCAAACCGAATGCGAAGAACATCTTGAATCTTAGTAAAAATCAAATTAACATCTCGGTCTCATTCAATGCCGGATGTGAAGAGCATCTCGGCCTCATTCAACCCGGATGTGAAGAGCATCTCGGATCTGTCAACAACCAGATTTGTTACGGACCAATACTACTTGGTCCTACTCAAGTCGGCCCAAGTACACAAGTTAGCCCAAGTGCACACCAAGTGCACAAGTCGGCCAAGTGTACAAATCGGCTCAAGTGCACAAGTTATCCCAAGTGCACACCAAATGCAAGTTAGCCCAAGTGCACAAGTTAGCGCAAGTGCACACCAAGTGCACAAGTCGGCCAAAGTGTACAAGTCGGCTCAATTGCACAGTCAGCCCAAGTTTTCAGATAAGTGATCACAAGTACACAAGTTAGCCCAAGTGCACACCAAGTGCACAAGTCAGCCAAAGTGTACAAGTCGGCTCAAGTGCACAAGTCAGCCCAGTTTTCGGATAAGTGATCACAAGTACACAAGTTAGCCCAAGTGCACATCAAGTGCACAAGTCGGCCAAAGTGTACAAGTCGGCTCAAGTGCACAAGTCAGCCCAAGTTTTCGGATAAGTGATCACAAGTACACAAGTTAGCCCAAGTGCACATCAAGTGCACAAGTCGGCCAAAGTGTACAAGTCGCTCAAGTGCACAAGTCAGCCCAAGTTTCGGATAAGTGTCACAAGTACACAAGTTAGCCCAAGTGCACACCAAGTGCACAAGACGGCCAAAGTGTAAAGTCGGCTCAAGTGCACAAGTCAGCCCAAGTTTCAGATAAGTGATCACAAGTACACAAGTCAGCCCAAGTTTTCGGATAAGTAATCACAAGTGCACAAGTCAGCCCAAGTGACACCAAGTGCACAAGTCGACCCAAGTTTTCAAGTCAGCCCAAGCGCACACCAAGTGCACAAGTCGGCCCAAGTTTTCAAGTCAGCCCAAGTGCACAAGTCGGCCCAAGTTTATAAGTCAACCCAAGTATAAATTAACACAAGTACATATGTCAACCCAACTCAGAAGGCCTGTTCGGGTGAACCAAATAGAAAAGTAAAGTTGTCATGTAGTTCATATTTATAAGGATGTGAAAAACATCTCGAATCACCATACTCGATATCAGATCAACAAAACCGGATGTGAAAAACATATCGGTTCTTCAATAAGTATGTAAAGAACATCTCGAATCACCAAACCGGATGTGAAAAGCATCTCAGATCCGCAAATTGGATGTGAAGAGCATCTAGGATCAAAATAACGAATGTGAAGAGCATCCATGATCAACAACAAACCGGATATGAAAACATCTCGGTTCTTCAATAAGGATGTGAAGAACATTCCAACTCAAAGCCCTATTGGGGCGATTGCATTTGCCAAAGATTCGGCATTGACTTCATCAACATCGACACCAAACGACTTTCTTACACTTGGCCCGTGCCTTTCGCAAAATTTTGTTAACTTTGTCGGCCAAGGCCGCCTTACCGACCCTGGATGCAAAAGACTGGTTCTCCAGAGCCTCATGCTCCTCCTTAACTCTCAAAGTCAAGAGTAGTATCTGCAGCCTTAAACTTGGGATTATATATACAACTCCTGTGCTGCTGAAACGATGGAGCATATTCCGGCGAGGGTATTGGAGCACATATCGGACAAATTCTACCTCTCCAAATCAAGCAGGTTCTCGGAAAATCGACGTGTCAGAAGACACGTTGCCTGGAAGTCGAATTATTACAACTAAGCAAATCGACTCATGCGACATAGTTCAAAGTCGAACTCCTTTACTTCGACTTCAGCTGGGGGCATCTGTTATGGACTGGCCAATAAGGCCCAAACCTTGAAGGTCCAATACATTAGAGCAAGTCGGACCACGTCCACGAACAAGTCAGACCACGTCCATGGGCAAGTCAGACACGCCCACAGACAAGTCGGACCACGTCCATGGGCAAGTCGGACCATGTCCACGAGCAAGTCTGACCAAGCCTACGAGCAAGATGGACCACGTCCACGAACAAGTCAGACCACGTCCATGGGCAAGGTCGGACCACGTCCACAGGCAAGTCAGACTATATCCATGGGCAAGACGCTCCGCTTCCCATGATTGACTTCATCTAAATACCATGCTAGGCTCCATAACCTCCCTGCACTCATCTGCATCCAGTAATATATCTTAATGGACCTTAAAGGATTAGGGCCCACGGCCCCAAATCTCAAGGGTAATTCATCACATTGAAGCCGGATACGAAGAGTAACTGGTCACAGACTCAATCACTATCCAAAAACTACTTTGACACTGACATACATCTTAACTTCCTAGTTTATTATCTTACGAATGCGAAGAGCATATCGGCTTAGCAAATCCAATATTCAGACAGCGTTACAAGCGTTTTAGAACTTTAAAAGCGCAACACAATTCGAAGCGTTACAAGCGTACGAGTACGTTAAAAGCGCAGGGGGCGTCATCCCGGACGGGGGAGACACCCGCAACTTCTACAAATCTGCCTTCAATTGAGTGATCTCAGCTTCAAGGGCCTTGATCTTGGGCCTTGACCGTCTTAAAAAACCCTTATACTTGGCCTTGTCCTTTTCTCGACGTCAAGTGCCTCTTGAGCAGTCTTCACATCCCCAAGGCCTTGTCTCGTTCTGTGGTGGCGACCAGAGCCGCATTAGCCGTGGTCATAAGCCGGCATCACATCCAATCGTAAATACCTCATAAAGAGGCATGCTGAAGACTCTGGCGCTCCACATCATAGAGATGCTCAGCCAGGGACATTATCAAGACCGCCTTCAAAAAAGGGTATACAAGACATGATCCATTCTGGGCATGTCCAACTCGCATGGTGAACGGGATCGGCATCGTCATTCAACACGGTTGAGTTCCCGACCCACCAACACCACATCACGGTGAAAATCAATGTCGACATTTGGTCCCCCCTGCTGGTTGTTGTTAACATTCTGCAAGGCCCTTAGTTGTCTCGAAGCAGCGTTGGCCATCGATGTTACAGAACCAACAAAGGAGTGGCCGAAGTCATCTCGATCCATCTCGTCTATCACGGCTGACTCCCCAGTGAGTTATAACCTCAAAGCCGTCCCGAACTAAAGAAGTCGTTCCAGATATAGTATGAAAAAATACTTGAGCTCAAAGTCAACTTCGTCAAAGTCGACCAGAGCTGGGGGGCTTCTGTTACGGTCTAAACCTAAGGCCCAATAATCAAAGTGGCCCATGCACATATAATTATCTATACATAATTATATATCATATAATTATGATATCCTCAAATATATGATATATATTATGATATCCATAATTATATGATTGTATCTGCTAAACTTACTCCTTTATATTTATGCCCACTTACCATATTTATACAGGGAAAACCCCTATAAATAGAGATCATTACAGATCATAAGGTACGCAATCTCATCAGTCAATCACTTTGATTTATACATATCTACTTCGGCGTCGGCGTTCCTTTGCAGGTACCCCCCCGGGTTCACTTGGATTGAACTTCGTCAAGCCGATCCAGATCCGAGTTCATTCTGCTGACTAGACCCAGGTTCGAGTCTATACCAGACAGAGTGTTCTTGAATATTCATGGTTGTTTGCACTTACTTCAAATAAGAATGATACGTGAATACCATAAATTTAAATATTCATATAATATCCCTAATTTATTTTCTCTTTTCCCCTCACATCACTCATCATAACTGTCACTTTAGGGTGTAAGCGGGTTTGGGTCGACCTACAAATCCATGACATTTTCCAGTTTAGGTCGGATGCCTGGTTGATTCCCGTTTCCGCAACCAACGGTTCTAGTCTCGGTTGGTTGACAACTAAACCAGTGAAAATCGGACCCGAACCACGATTAGAAAAAAAAACTATATAATTTGTTCTGGACCAGGACCGCGACCAAGATTGGAACATCGACCACTAACATCGGCTGACATCATCTGAGGTCATCCGTCATCGTTCTATCTAAACACCTAATGCATCGGGAACTATCAGAAATAATTCATCCGTTTATTACATTCGTCGCACAATCAAACTATAACTAAATGCGTATACCGACACAATACATCACAGATAAAGTATATTATGGACGTGTGTTCAATCACAGAAACTGTGTATATGATTTTAAAGTCAGTTAAACCATTTAACAGATTTTCCCGCCAAACACTAATATAAAATAAGGGTGGAGCTTGCCAGGTATGTACTCATTCTGTATACTATTATTTGCCGGAACACTCTTCTGACCTTAAGCATCGGAGTCTCTGTAGTGCACTACCACCAACCGCTCGTTGTCGTCGTCGCTCTGCCGTGGAACCACCCTCTGCAACCATTCTTGGAGACATTGGAAGATCATAATTAAAAATAAATTAAAGTGTTTAATCCTCTTTTTTTAGATGCGTGTTGTGTTTGTTCATTCTTTTACTTTGCCCAAAATCTTAGCATCGTATTGTATTGCAGTCAGAGTTAAACATGTAATGCATTGTTATTATCTCAGGTCATGACCACAGTTCCTTTGGCGGTGGTCCTGTCGTGCTCCTCCACCATCGTTTGCCATTCTCGGCCCTTGTTTCCATTGCATCCCAGTCTTAGGTGCCCCCCGTCACCATTCGTCGTTCTTACCTCTCCCCATCCACGATGTTGACATGTCTTGGCCCGTCGTTGCCCTTCCTGTCTTTCACATTGTGAATGAGATCTATGCGAGTTTAACATCTTATGATTCAAGGTCATACCTCTCTCCATGGCAGACACTAATGTGGTTCTAAATGTAAGAGCGTCGACCTCTACAGATGGTGGTGCTCTAGTTACGTGATGTGGTGGTTGAGGAATGACGACCTGTGACTGAGGCTGACTTCGAAACCATGAGTTGCAGGTTTTTGGGGGCTTGAGGGGTTCTAAATCTTTGAGTGTGTTAATATTGTGAGAGTTATAATATTTTCTGATTTTTTTCATATTCTCATAATTAATTATTATTTTAATGTTTATCCCGGTAACCCAACCGAATTAAACTTGATATTCATTAGGTTGTTCAATTCGGATTTGTTAAAAAAAAAACTCGTAATTATTTAGTTGGTTTGTACTCCTAACGCCTTAAAGCATCAAGACCATACAATTAAGCATATTATCTTGTCCTTCTCTATCTGAATCTAAAACACTTAGGACTACCATACATTGTGCTAGGCATAGGTTTTCCTGACTTATGTTGTGCATGTGTAATTGGTCTCTTTTCAAATGTAAATTAAATTTAGCTTTTGCACCCGTGTGTTTAGGGGTCTGTTTGGTTCAAATGAGAGGAATCATAATTTGAGAAAGTCTGAAATAATCAAAAGTGTATATGTAATATGTTAGGTTTTATAGTCAATTCATAAAAATATTTTAAAGTCATATTCCCTCCCCTCTAAATCCCTAATATTGGAGGGAAGCCAAAATTGACATACGAGGGATTTTGCTCCCCTCCCCTCCCTTCAAATCCCTCGAACCAAATAGTGTGTAAAAGTAACAAGTCATTCTCCATAATCTTTTTTTCTTGTTATTAAGTTGATCACTGCACACTCTATTGTCTTACATGTGCTTTTTCTATCTTGATCGAACTTGACTTATTAAGAAAATTATTTCAACAAGATTTTAAATTTTGTAATTGAGATTGTTTAGAATACTATTAAAAATTTATGATTACCTTAAAAAACTGAAATGCAAATATAAATAACAAAATATAACCAACTTAAATAAAAATAACTAAATAAAAAAACTTAGAAAATACTAAGATTTGAAACCCGGATATATATGTAATTATCCCACTCTTCTATGAAATGTTCTGGCCTTATGTCACAATTAAGGCACATTATCTTCTCTAAGAGGTGTTTAGTTGGGAACGAACGCGGAAGCTCTTCCCACAATTTCAGTTGCGTTGCCAACATAGCTCATGAGTTCGATCCCCACTAAACATACTCTTAGGGAGGGGCAAAGAGCTTAACTGTAACAAAATCTCTAACAGGATCGTCCCTAATCGTAAGAGACACGTGTGTTGACAAAAAAAAAACTTAATTATAGCATGTTGATTACGTTAAAACGTGATAAATTCACATTTCTAACGCTAAAAATAGTTTCATTAGAAAATTCAAATTTAAATTTAACAAATTTCAACGCAAAAAAATACACATTCAAAAAATAAAGTGTAAGGCTTAAAATAGTCATATTCACATCACAGTCCATACGAAAAGGATGTATCAAATTGTGAAACGTACCAAAGTTTGTTAATTTTAAAAATTGCAGACAAATGATAATATAATTAAAAATTTTCAAATCACTCTCAAATTGATTCGATCTGCTATCGATTACACACGAACAATGACTTGTGACGTAGATAATAAGGAGTGTAATAAGTGATAATGTAAATTTTTTCTTGTTAACCATACATATATATATATATATATCTTTTATTATTAGAACAATATGTTCGGACTTAATTATAATTAAGATTTTTCACTACTTCTTAATTAAAAATGTATTTAGTAACTATTAAGTGTGTTTAGTAAATATAGTGATAATGTAACTAAATCGGGCTCAAAACATTCTAAATTTATAAAAGTTTATTGTTTTTATATTACAAGTATGTGATTGTATGTCTAACTAGACATCATAATCATTAATCAAATTGAATTTATGATAATATAAAAAAAACTAAGAATTTATAAATATCAAATTTAAACTTATGAATATATATATATATAATATTTTGTACCATACCGATTACCAATTTATCTCGACCTACCCATAGCACCTCGGTCGATTCAAGGGAAAGAGTCCAAATACATGAAATCTATGTTCGATAACTTGAATCTCAATCAAGACAAATTATATCAATCAACTTAATTAAGGAAAGGGGACAAATGGGACTATATACAAGGAAGGGATTTAGTGAGAATTGAGGAGTTGACGAAACGTAAATCACAATCTGACGATCACACCATAAATATATGTAGGGTCAACTCTTTATACCTATAAAGAGGGCGTTAGGAGGCGGTTACAGACAACAACTTCTTCACATTGGCCTTATCGTTACTCTGTCGCATTGAAGTCTCATTATGAAGTAATAGTGTACGTAGGATTTAGGCTTTGTAATAATTATATATAAAATTGAACTTATGAATATCTTTCCAATTCCAACTCGATTTTAACCAGAAAAACTCATATTAATCCTATAACCTGAACCCAATTTATAAAGATTGGAACAACCATGTCCTGCATCTTACCCGTCGACCTTGCCCCATCTTAACCCCAATCTTGAACACACCAAAGTTAGGATTATATTCTCCTACTTTCATCTCTTGTCATAATTACTAAAATAAATAGAATTTGTTTTTTTTTTTAATTATTAAATTATTATTATTATTTTATAACACTTTTCTTTAAATTAATTTATAATTTATATATAGTTATTTTATGATTATATTTTTACGTTACTTTGGAATGGTAGTAGAACTCCAACCTTCTTCCCTAAAAGAGGTCTTCGTCAAGGGGACCCCTTATCCCCCTACCTCTTTGTACTTTGCATGGAAAAGTTGGGTCTAATGATTTCGGAGGCAGTGGAACAAGGTCTTTGGGATCCAGTTAAAATAATCAGAGGTGGTCCATCTATATCACATTTATTTTTTGCTGACGATTGCTTGTTGTTTCTTAAGGCAAAAAATTCTCAAGTGTGTTTTATGACTAATCTGGTCAAACGTTTTTGTGATGCATCTGGACTGAAAATTAATTTGCAGAAATCTAGAGCTTTGGCTTCAAAATGTGTTACTAATGGTAAGAAGGAATGCTTTCTCAAATTTCCGAAATTCAGTTCACCACAAATTTGGACCGATACTTGGGATTTACAGTTTTTCAAGGAAGGCCAAAAAAGGAATATTTTAATTCTGTTCTGGAACGTGTCAACTCCAAGCTTGCTGGGTGGAAACAAAAATTATTAAACAAGCCTGGACGTCTGACTCTAGTTAATGCAATACTTGCGGTCGTTCCAACATATACTATGCAAGCTTACTGGCTACCTCAAAGTGTCTGTAACCAACTGGATTCTAAAGCTAGAAATTTTCTCTGGAAGCCTGATGGTCAGAAGGGTCTGCACCTTGTGGGTTGGAACAAGATAACTCGGCCAAAAAGACATGGTGGGCTAGGCGTCCGTATGGCTAGACAACAAAATACAGCTTTGTTGGGCAAGCTTATCTAGGACCTGTTGCATAGCAATAAGTTGTGGGCCCAACTCCTTCGGTCAAAGTACATTAGAGACAATAATATTCTCAATGTTCAGGCATCCAGGGGCTCGTTTATTTGGACTTCAATATTGAAGGCGAGGAAGGAGCTAGCTAACGGGTTCCACCTAAAGCTTGGCAATGGAGATACTAGGTTCTGGCATTCCAACTAGCTTGGCATAGGGCCTCTGTCGGATCAAGTAGCCTATGTTGACATCCATGATGTGGACCTGCGCATCAAAGATCTCTGGGTTGATGATGCTTGGAGAATTGACAATTGTGGACTCCCCTGACTATGGATATTCAAGATCTTATTAAACTCCAGCAGCCCTCCCTTAGTGAGTCGGTTCAGGACGTTATAATTTGGGGTGCTTCCATT
Organism: Sesbania bispinosa; assembly: GCA_026901365.1. Classification (NCBI taxonomy): domain Eukaryota; kingdom Viridiplantae; phylum Streptophyta; class Magnoliopsida; order Fabales; family Fabaceae; genus Sesbania; species Sesbania bispinosa. The sequence goes on from QLOH01000532.1 coordinate 738,171, forward strand.
TCTGGCCAATATTCAGCTCGTGGGGGCTATTCCTGGCTGACAACTCAGCATGGTGGATTAGATGATAATTCTTGGTGCTGGATTTGGAGGTTAAATGCTTCGGAGAATGTCCGTTTTTTAGTTTGGTTGATATGTCATAATTCTCTCCCTACAAGAATGTTACTTGCTCAGCGTGGAATGCCAGTCAATGCATCCTGCCCGCATTGCAATGTTCATGAAGAGAGCAGCCTTCACTGCCTCATAGATTGTGTGGCTGCTAGTGCAATTTGGAATGCGTTGGGCTTCTCTCTTAGAAATGGGTTCTATGCCTCCACGTCAGCTGCGGATTGGATTTGTGCGAGTGTCAAGCTTGAGGAGGCGCGTTTCCTGGCCGCGTTATGGATTATTTGGACCAGTAGAAATAAGTGTGTCTTTGATAACAAAATTCCTAGTTTATGGAAGCTGTTTCTACATGTGTCTCCTTGGGCAATGTTTTTCAACATGCTTTTCATTTAAATTCTGTCCGCGTGCAGCAGCCGCATTGCATGGTCAAGTGGGATGCACCTTCAACTCACCAAATTGCCATTAATATTGATGGTAGTGTGATGGATCACAAAGCTGGTTTTGGAGGCATCATTCGGGGTACTGATGGTGGATGGATTCATGGGTTTTATGGGCACCTTGGGGAGAAGGACATCCTGTATGCTGAACTGATTGCTATCCTCAAAGGCCTTAGTTTATGTTGGGATCTTAATTTCCGTAATGTGAAGTGTATGAGTGACTCCCTCCTGGCGGTGACTTTGATCAACAATGGAGTTCCTATTTTTCACCAGTATGCTGCGATCATCTCCAATATTCAAGCTTTAATTTCAAGAGATTGGGAGATTTCAGTGAATCATGTTTTTCGAAAAGGAAACCAAGCTGCTGATTTCCTTGCTAAGTTAGGCTCTGCAAATTCTTGTTCTTTTGTTCCCCTGTTGGAGCCCTCTGTTGGTATTTCAGATATCCTTCAGGCTGACTCCTTAGGTGTTTTATTCCCTAGGTTGTAATTGTTTTTGCTTTTTGTCTTTTCTCAAGTTACCAAAAAAATATTATTGGGTTAAATATGTTTTTGGTCCCTAAACTTTCACCCGAATTTAGTTTTGGTCCCTAATCTTTTTTGTCGTTGTTTTGGTCCCTAACATTTTCAAATCATTGAAATTAGTCCCTGTCGTCACCCTTATATTTAATAGAGTTGACGGCATGACTAATTTCAATGATTTGAAAATGTTAGGGACCAAAAACAACGAAAACAAATATTAGAGACCAAAACCACATTCAGGTTTGGTCCCTAAACTTTCACCCGAATTTGGTTTTGATCCCTAATCTATATTTTTTGTTGTTTTTGGTCCCTAACATTTTTAAATCATTGAAATTAGTCCCTGACACATCGCCCCTATATTTAACAGAGTTGACGACAATGACTAATTTTAATGATTTGAAAACGTTAAGGACCAAAAATAACGGAAAAAAATTATGGACCAAAATCAAATTCGGGTGAAAGTTTAGGGACTAAAAGCATATTTAACCCTATATTATTTTATTATTTAAAATATTATATAAATTATAAATATATAATTAATTATTATCGGTTACACCACATTTGAATAAGCGGTATACTTAAAAAATATTACTTTTAACTAAAGCCAGAATATCCATTGTTCCACCGAAACAAAATTGATTGCCTTTGGCAGGTATGAATATGATGAGTAATTCTTGTATGCACACAAACCCAACACATCATATTTGGGCACACCCAATCACAAAATGACAACAAATAAAATAAAAATAAATAAAATAAAACTGTTAAATAAAACACAAATGGGTCCCTTCTTTTCAGTGAAAAAAATTATAGTCTAGACCCACTTTTCTCTCCATTACTCAGCCTAGAGTTTTGTTACACTTCATCCCTCGGCGAGCCATGCAACGACACCCCGAAAAGCACAGTGGTGACGATGGCTCCGCATATGTGCTCTGCCATTTTTGGGTGTGGCTTTGGCAGAATGGAGGCGGTGACTTAAGACAATGGTGTAATGTTGTTTAGGTTCGCGGCTCCGGTGAATCAAAATACACCAGAAATAAATTGGGACAACAAAATTATCACGTTCTGTAATATGTAATTCAAATTGAGTTTAGTTTCTTTTCTCTGAAAGTGGGATTTGTTGCTATAAGCTTAGTATTTTCCTGAAACGCAAAGTGGGATTTGGATAAAATCATGCTAACCTTATTTATCACTGTGGACCTAGTTTATATTAGCAAGACTTATGTGAAAATTAACTCAAAAAATAAAAAAGAATTGTTAAAAAATAGATATATTATACAAGCATTTAATTAATTATATAAGTTCATGAGATGGGCCCTCCAGAGAAAAATTGGGACAGAATGTGATAATCAAAATCGGAGATAGAAGTGGGTTGAACATCTTCCGGCGAGGACAATGGCGTGATGGCAGGATGACCGGAAAAAAATTTGATTTGCAGCGATTGGCTTAGGGAGAGTGATGAAATGATGGTTAACGGATAGGTTATATGGGTCATAGAGAAGAGAAATTTTGGTACAGATTCCGCAAATTGAATGAGAATATTGTGTTAACAGACTTTGTGATGGGTAGCCATCGTCACCGCTAACTAAGCCTCTCGACGGAAACTGCTCATACGGTGCCATTGTCATCTGCTTCCTATGTCGAAAGCCATGAGATGGTATGTTCAGATAATCCTTTGAGTAAGATGAAGTGATGGAGTAGGCGGTTAAGGAAGGAAAGAGATTTTAGTAGATTTAATTTGAAAAAATGAGGGAGTGAGGAGTGTTTTTTTAACCGCCTGTATTTTATTTATTTTTATTTTATTTTGTTGTCATTTTGTGATTGGGTGTGCTCAAATATGATGTGTTGGGTTTGTGCCCATATAAGAATTACTCTGAATATGATTGAAGAAAAGGAGTCGAGTCTGGACGGTTATCTTCAGGGTGCTGGGCCTGTGATTAGGACCTCTGTGGAGGAAGGCTGTTCAAGGGCACCACCCGTTCACATCACCAAAAGTAGAGTTGAGTACAATAAATGATCCTCTACAGCTTTAAAAATATTTGCATAACGTGAAATTCCTTTATGATAATTACTCTATCTAAAATGAGAGAAAGAAATCTGTAATACACTAAAAATAAAAGAAAGAAATAAGAAAAAAGTGAAAGATGTCATTTGAAAAAAAAAATTTAAGAGAAATCAATATTAAAAAATTAAAGAATCGCGAACACAGATGGAGTTAAAGGTGAGCAATCTTAAACGTGACTATATCCAGATAATTGTTACTAGTAAAAAATATATGTGATTAACCTAAAAAAATAATATTAAAATATGTACTCCAATCCATTACATATTTTTTTTATAATATTTTTTAAAATGCTCAGATCTCTTTCGGTGCAGAGTATTCTTATGTTACAAGCAAGAACTGTAGAAGATCCTTATTCCTTTCGAGCAGGAACTACATCTACATGTCTCTTTAATTTTGTTATGTCCTGTCACCACTTACCAACTACCCTAACCCAAAATAAATGTAGAACCTCTGGCATTTATGTTCTGAATATATAGGCCACTAGCTAATAGGCTAATAGCTAGTATAAATTAGTGCATTACCATATACACTATGTTTGTATGCGAAAAGGAAAAAAAAAAAAAAAAAAGAAGAGGGAAATAGATGCTTTAAATTGATTAAATGCCTAATTAATTGCTCAAACTCTCTAAATTAAATGGAATTGCATTGCTCACATTTCTTTTTTCTTCTTCTTTTTTTAGGTGTACATGGCTTACATGATTAACTTGATGTTTTTTTTAAAAAAAAAAATTATTAACGTTATCTTGATGGTTACCACATTAGTGATCCTAGGAAGCTATGGATGATGGTCCAATTGCTACGGCATCTAAAACAAAACCATGAATATGACATGTTGAAAAATGACTACTAACTACCGATGTGACTCCATTTTTTTTATAATCGAAAATGATAGGAAGGAGATTGACACAATGACACTTTCAGTCCTAGGTGGGGTGCCATTGGTTTGCTATCCGGTCACAACTACTCAATTAATCCATGAGTGTCAAGGAACCTCTCCAGGGAGAATATTGGATGGCTTCAAGAGATTCAAACCCACATTTATATCATTCGTATCAACTCGCGTTAGCATTGTGACACCATTTGAGTATGTATTTATTTTACCGTTCACTTTGATTAGTTATACAAAGTTATATAATTGATTCTTTAAATCTGAAATTTTATCTATTTTTTAATATAACTGAATTGTTTTCACTTTGCGTTATCTGATTCATCAAGATATTTCGGTGTCTTTCCCCCTAAAATAGTTTTAGACGTTGAAAAGAATTTACCTTCCGCATGAGTTGTCCCTACGCCGAATTAGTTATTTATATTGATGACACTTCAAATTTTTTAACCGCGCGTGCTTAACTAATTACCAATTCTCCCGCAGATACAGACATTGAATTGATTATCCAATGTACATTAGGAAATAGAAAATAGATTTACTTTCAAGTACGTTTTGAAGTCATGGTACATGCATTAATATCTTTGTCAATATTAAAATTATTCACAATTTATTAATATATATTTATAATTTTATATATATTTTATTTTTGTATGATTTTTTATTAACTAATTATGTAGAAATAAAGATATAATTATTTTTAAATTTTAAAATGATGGATAAATAAAATTATTTTTTTATAATAATAAAAAGTATAGAAAGAATATATTCATTCTAAGGTAGTTAGGGGTAGTGGTGTAAATGAGTTGAGTACCTAAAACTCAAGTTTTGGTTTGTGAAAATAAAAATGTGTTGTTTGACTCATTTATTAAATGAGTCAAACTTAAAATTTGAGTTTGACTTATAAAAAAACAAAAGTTAACTTTAAATTGTTTAACTTGTTTATAATTTTATCTTTCTTTTATTTTTTTTATAAAATTATTTTTAAAATTTTTAAATTTAGTATTTAATAAATATTTTAACACAAGATGATAAATTAAAAATCTAAATATATTCTTAATGTGGGTATCTAGTTATCTATAGTTCAAAATTTTGAAATATTATATTTTCATGATCCAATACATAAAAAAATCTGCAACTTCTTGACTAATATAAAAAAAACTTCAAAATTAGTTTTAATACTCTAAAAAAACTCTACATATTTCCTAATGAATATATAAATAACAAAGACTAGTCAATGTCTTATCATCAATTTATTGGTAAAATGGTTTCCTTCAATCCACCTAAAAAAAAAAACAAAGTACTTTCCTTCATTATTGATATTAATTTGATATAATAAGTGGTCGTTTAGGGTGGTTGTAAGACTTAAATATGTTTTTTTTATCCTCTAAAATACACATTTAATTTTTCATTTTCATTCTTGTAATTTTGTTCTTAAACTTTTGGTGTTCAAAAATCAATCTTTTTAAGAAAGTGGTCCTCGCCGTTAGTGTTGGTTAATGTTCAGATGATGTGCATGGTTGTTAGCATATTTATTGATATTTTCAAAATAGTCCTCGCAAAATTAGTCTTTTATCAAAACAGTCCTCGTGAATTTAATTAACCGTCTTTTCCTGTTAAATCTCTCCTCCTTTAGTTTACATTGTAGTTTTATCACCTTCCTTCTCAATTTCTTTTCCATACATTCACCACTAACATCCTCATCATTACACCATCGAAGATAGCTAGTTACGGCCTACAGGTTCTAGGTGTCTATAATGAGGTGCAGATCGAAACAAATTGATGGCTCCCTACTAGAACCTTAATATGTTGTTTAAAACTAAGAGCTCAATCTCCTCCTATAATGAAAGTGTCTACGCATGAATGTGAATTTGCCATAGACAATATAATACCTATAAGGGAGAATAATACATCAGGGATGAAGTTGTAACATCCCAAATTTCACAATAATCATTTTCATAAGTGAAATTGGAAGTGTAAAAGTTTTCATAAAATGAACTAGGTGAGAGAGGATGAAAACTGTTAAAAAAAGCATAACACTGTCCCCTTTTTTGCTCAAGCGAGAAATGGCTCGCTTGAGCGAGTTTGTTCTCGCTCAAGCGAAAAAAAAGGTAGAGAACAGAGGTGTCTCTGTTTGATTTCGCTCAAGCGAGAAGAACTCAAGCAAAAATTTGGTTCTTGCTCAAGCAAGAATGCGGCAAAGAGCTACTACCTGATTCTTGCTCAAGCGAGAACGCGTGAATTCAGTTTTATAAAACAATTCTAAAACACTTTCCTTTCATTCCCTTGTGCCCCAGCAGACCCAAGAGAAGGAAAAGAAAATGAGAAAGCTTTAGTTATGTCTCCAAGGAAGGAAGGAGCTTAGGAAACCAATCTCACCCTCTTCAAGACTACTATTTTCTACATTAGAGGTGAATGTGGTTCACCCACTCACTTTCATTTTCGTGTGACATTCCCAAATGACCCTCATTCATCTTTCCCCTTCTTATTTTGCTTGTGTTAGCTGGATTGAGATGGTTTGGACTTGGCCTAGGTTTTGTGTAACATGTATGCAATATATGATTTTGAGAATTTGTTCTAACTCTAGGGTTTTGATATATGGATGTATGAGTAAATGTAAATTATTGACTAGTTTTGACTATCATGACATGTCTCTTTGCATATTTGAAGACTGTACACATGTTTCATGTAATCTCATATTTTTCCACATTGTATCATGAAAGAGGAAATTCATGGGCCTATGGCCAAGAGGAAAGAGGATTGGATGAAAAAGATAAAATAAATTTTGTGATTGATTGCTAATAATCTATGAGGATTAATGGCAAGGTCTTTATGGCCTTCAGGAGAGACATTTCTTGTTAGAGTCTGAGTTAAGGTCTAGCCCCAGTTAAGTGATAAGACCCCGGGTGATGGGTTAAACACCATAGGACTAATCCTTGCATATTGTTGCTAATTATCAAACCGAGTATATGATTGCTTGTTGCATTGCATTTGTCTGATTTCCTACACTGTATGCACAATCACACTTACTTTGTCCTTACTATTTTGTTTCACATTGATAGTTTAATTTTGATGTATATGTATATATTTGTTGAATTTCTCATGATTTTACTAGTTATGTGTTTTGGGACCACTTAGTGGCAATTATAATGTATTTATGCAAATGTATTTGAAGTTTAAAGCTTATGTAATCGTTGGAGTACTTAAGCGATTTGTATGTGAACGTGTGACGATATCGGTAATGCCGTGAAAAATAATTTTGAAAATTTAGGAATACGCTTTCACCGAAAAATATTTCTAGGTTTATGGAATTATGACGTTACAAAAGTCATCCTTATCTTCTTTCAATCTCGCAACAGATACTCTATAGATGTGGGGAGGAACTGGTTATACTAAGATCGAAGATAGTCACAAATCATGGGAAACCATTTTAGAGGAATATGAATGGGAATGTAACTATTTTCGATTGTGTGAGAATGAGAAAGGTTATGGAAGTCGAGAAGTAGAAACATTGAAAGAAGAGGCTACATAATTGAAAAAGAATGTGATGAAACTACAGTGCAAGCAAACTGAAGGAGGAGAGAATTGACATAAAAACGTGGTTAATTTCATGAGGTCTTTTTTTTAAAAAAAAAAGATTGATTTCGTGGGAACCTTTTAAAAAAAAAGATTGATTTTGTGAGGATCAAGAGCTAAAGAAAAATTTTACAAAAATTAAAATGAAAATTCATGTATTTTACAGGAATAAAAAAATATATGTAAGACTAAATTTAATTTAGAATAATAATTAATAATAAATATCCAAACAAAAATTAATTTCATCACCAAAATATCTAAAGAAACATTGGAAGAAAAAATAATCAATAAAAAGGATATATCATTGCAATCCATTCATAATAAATAATTGATTTAAAACTATTAGTAGAACATTTTAGTTAACATCATTTCTATTTTAAAAAATGGAAAATGTCATAGTCCCATGTTACCAAAAGATAAAGTCAAATTGTAGAATATATGTTTTAGAAACGGTACAAAATCTAAGATAGTATCATACTTAGATGATCCGTGTTACTGGGTCGCCGCCTGTAGATGTCTAATCCTACAAACTATATGTTCCATATGTCCAATCTTAGGTAAGAAGGATATTTTAGAGTCTCACATTGCCTAAAGATAAGGTCCAAGTTTTGGTATTATAGACGCCTTGGAAAAATCCTCACCTACAAGCTAGTTGGGGTTGGGTTAGGTTTAGTCCAAAATTTATCACAAATAGACCCATAAGAGTTTAAGTATTAACATCAATATAAAAAATTAGGAATGTGTTTGATTCTATTTTTTTCAAAATTATTTTTTAAAATTTATTTATTTATAGCATTGTTATCACAAAAATAGAAAAACTAAAAAAATAATATTCTAAAAACATCTGGTTGTTTCAAATTTTTTTATTTTTAGAAAGGAAAAACAATCACACCTTTTGAAATTATTTTTAAAAATTATTTTTCAAATAAAGTTTTTAATTTTTCTTTTTTTTAAAGCGGAATAATGATTTTTTTTCTATAAACAAAAGATCTATAAAGGTTTGTTTACTTTGAGAAAATATTTTTTGTTCTTTAGTTGCAATCATAAAAAATATTTTCAATTTTAATGAAAAATATCATTATGTTTTCTGTTTTCAAAATTTTGTAAATGAATCAGATAATGTTTTGAATCGCGGATTGAATCGATGGAATCATATATTCATCCCAAAATTTGCAATTCAAATGTTTTCTACAATTCAATCAATCCTTTTTTATTTCAACGATATGTAACACACAATCACTACTTGACTTTCCCGATAGCATTAATGATTTATTACAATTTTATTAGCTTTTATTATTCATTGACTTATATTATATTAAATTACGATATATAGTTATAATTTATGATTTAAGTTTTATTTTTGTGTTTATATTAAGCATACTTAATCCATTTTATATAATATATTTTAAGTTTTTTATTATATTTCTAAATATTACGATTCAATACGGTTTTATGAGTTAAAAATTAGGCTTAAATACATTTTTGGTCCCTATACTTTTGTAAATGGGTGATTTTGGTCCCCTAATTTTAATTGCTCAATTTTGGTCCCTAACTTTTGTAAATAGGTGATTTTGGTCCCCTAGTTTTAATTACTCAATTTTGGTCCCTCTTCTTTAAAAATTGAACAAATATAATCCTACCGTTAGCCTCCCATTAAATATTTAGCAGAGTTTGCTGATATGGATTTAATTTTGTGACGTGAAAACTATCACATGACAAATATTATTATTTAATTTTATCTCTTAATTTTTTTAAACGAAAAATCAGAAAATAAAATCAATTTCTGTATAATTTAATACAAGAAAACAAAATCAAAAAACAAAATCTCGTTACTACACTCTAATTTCCTCAAAAAAATAAAGCAAATACAAGTCCCAAAACTAAAACAATTGTACGTCTGCTTCAAGTCATCAACCAAGCGAACTGAAATCTCATTCGGTATGAAATGAAATTTAAAATAAAATTGAAAGCGAATTGAAATGTGCAAGCTCTGATTTTTTCGTTTAAGAAAATTAAGAGATAAAATTAAATAATAATCTTTGTCATGTGATAGTTTATATGTCACAAAATTAAATCCATGTCAGCAAACTTTGCTAAATATTAATGGGAGGCTAACAGTATGATTAAATTTGTTTATTTTTTAAAGAAGATGGACCAAAATTGAGCAATTAAAACTAGGGGACCAAAATCACCCATTTATAAAATATAGAAACCAAAATTGAGCAATTAAAACTAGGGGTCAAAAATCACCCATTTACAAAAATATAGGGATCAAAAATGTATTTAAGTCTAAAATTTAATTTGGCCATTCATGATTTAAATGGTGAGTTGAAAACTGTGCTTGGAATAGCTAGAATTTAACTATTTATATAATTACAAAAATATTCTATAACTAATTCCCAAGTTCCCAACTATTTTTTTTGTTAGTTTTAATGGATAACTAGAGGGGATCCAAAAAGAAAAAATAGGAAGAAACCTAGAATTAACTCCGAAAGACCGCAACAGGTAGAAATTAACAACAAGCCTGATAGGGTAGGAGAGAAAATTTAAGATGGTGGATTTTTTAAAAGAAAAACTAAAATGGTGGAAATATTGCGGGATATGTAATTTATTTTTTAAAGTGAGATAAATAGTTTTAATACAAACTTTGTTTATTAATATATCTTAAAATTTTTATTTCTATTTCTAAATATTATACTCATAGAAAAATTATTCATTAAAGAAAAAACATTTATGAATTGAAATTAGGAGCTGCCAGGAGGATTAGTGGCAGTCCTAATGATAAATTATTAATTATTCATATGTTATATAGAATTTTTTAAAAGATAAAAACTTAAGTTAAAATTATTTAAAAAATATTTTATTTGATAAAAAAATTATAATTCTACCAAAAAATAAAATTTTTAAAAACATAAATGCTTGAAAATTTAGAAGTTTGGTAAATTGATAGAAAATTATTTCAATAACAAATTATAAGTATTTCATTATATTTAATATTGATTAAAAATGTTCAAATATTATTGTTTTTAATATATATATAAAATAAAATAGAATAATGCCAACGGAGTGATTTGAATCTATAATCTTGTTCAGACTATTCAAACCCCTATCGCATGATGAGTTCAATTCAAGTTACTTGATTCGTAGCTTTTTAAATTTTTAATATAAAAGTTGGGATTTTGTGTAAAGTTGACCATGTTGATGTGGTTCAGAATAAAAATATAGTAATTTAAATTTTTTATCATCAAATAATTCAACGCTCATTTTATTATTATCAATATTAAAAACTGATTTTCAGTTATTTTTATAAAATATTGGTTGAAAAAATTTAAATTGACAGTACAATATAATGTAAATTTTTTTTGTTTTAACTTTAAACTGATAGATCATCAACAAAAATAACATAAGTTTGTATTGTAAATTCATATTTTCTCTTAAATTAATTAAACTCAAATAATCATATAAAATTCATTTAATAAATATACAATTATTCATACACTTTTAATAACTATGAAATATAATTTGGATTAAGTGAAATTTATTTTGGTCCACCCTAGATTCCTCTTCACAATATGTGTTTATAACACAAGATACATAATTATATGAGAATTTTACGTAATTAAATACTCAAATTTATTCTTAAGATAATAAAAAAATTATTCTTAAGGGATTATAATAGATGTAAAGTTGAAATCGATAGGATACTTTTAATTTTAGGAAATTAAAAGAAAAGTAACCAGAATCGTGATTGACCATTGTTATTGGATGTGTAGTTTGGTATCAATGTCATGTTTTTGTTAAATAATAATCACCGACCTAAATAATAATATGAACAATGTGTGATTAGATGATGGGTATTTCCGGGCCGGTGAATGAGACTTCTACTACACATGGTGCTTTAGAGTTTATATTAGACCATGTTTTTGTGAAAGGATTATGACTCTCCTCCCAAATAATACAGGAGCTCTTCTCAGTCTCACTCATATCCCTCAATCATAAGCGAGGCTCTTTGTGATTTGCCCATTGACCTAGCTAACTAGCAGTTTCATACGTTCACGTTGGGGATGGGAGATTCCTTTCTCACTTTCCATGAAAAATACACCACCCCCTAAAAGAAAGGAAAATGATGTTTCCACATTTAATTTTATATTTTTATTTTACAACTCACTTTTTTTTATCTCTCTCTATTTGCACAATTGTGATAAGAACCAATTGCATATTTAAGCAATTCGATGTTTAAAAAATAAGAAAATTAATGTCATGTCACTATAATCCAATGGTGTGTAAGTTATTTCTTTGAGTTCTTAATTATAACTAATGGGGTATCCGTGCGACGGAAATATGAGAGAAATAATAGATAGTTGAGTATTAGATTTAGCTAAGAATATATGTAAAAATAATTATAACAATAATTATTAAATAAGAATAAAAAAAGTACTTAAATAATAATTATTATAATAAAATTCATTCTAAAGATGTCTTAATGGGAAATAACTTGAAGCGTTGATGTCATCTCATTATACTTTAATAGTGTGTGACTTGCTTCTTTGAGTTCTTAATTATAATAATCCAATAAGAAACCCCATTGGAGATGGTCTAAATTGCTACTTAAGTCAATTGCTTACTAAATGAACTCAATATCTACATGAGACTCAACACTAAATGATACTCCCTCGGAACTTGAATATAAGAAAAAAAACCCACAAATAATGAACTAAACTATAAACAAATACTATTATTAACTAATTTCACATTTATTTAATGAGACAATCTCAATATCCTTTATTTAATTCAGATTTTATTTTCCAATGAATTTATTTAATGAACCATATACTAATAGAATGCAATTTAGAGAATATAATTTTTTAGATGACAAAAAAAAATTAAATGAGATTAATTAATTTTCTTAATTAGTGTTTATTTAAGTCCATAGAGAGTAATGTGGAAATCTATTAAAATTGCCAACAATTTAATAAAGCTAATTAACACGGGGACTATAATTAAAATATTTTAAAAATAAAGGGTCAAACCAAAATTTTTCAAAAATATAAAACGAAAAACATAATAATAATCATAATTATCATTATTATTATTATTATTTTTATTATTATTATTATTATTTATAAAGACACTTGTTGTCGTGCCTTTTTTATCACATATACAGTCATATTAGATTAATTATAATATTTAATGTTAAAAATATATGAATTTCTTAATAAATGTCATTAGGTAGGATAGTAAACCTTTTTTTATTATTATATTATTTTTTTTTTTTTTTATGTATGGCAGGCAGGTGTGTCTCCGTGAGCTGAGCATGTGCAGTGCTACAGTGAGAAATGCGTGTGGATATATGTGGAGGTCGTTGGAGTTGAGATGGGACGGTTGGTGTGTCGATGTGCATGTGATTGTGAATGTGGGCAGGTGCCAGCCAGCTGAGACTGAGTGAGACGGTGTAGTTACAGACAAAGAGACCGGAAACTTGGGATGCGTTTCGTGGTCAGGAGAAGACTCAGGTCAGGACTCAGGTCCACTAGCTATTTTCAAAATAATGGAGTGCTCATTTTTTTTTTTATGATCCCTCCAATTATTTTAAAAGTACGTATTCTTTTCTCAAAAAAATTATCTTTATCCATTTTCATGATAAAAAAAGTGAAATTCATTATTTAATGAGAAAAAAATAAAAAAATATAAAAAATCATTAAGAGAAAGAATACTCACCTTCAAATTGAGGTTTCAAAATTATAACATAGAGAATTATTGTTTATTTATTTCTCTTATACTTTACTTCCAGATATTTTATCTATATTTTCTTTTCTCCATTTAATTTCTCTTTATTTTGCCATTTTGTAATTCATCACTTTGCATTATAATTCTTTCTATTCTTATTCGTAATATAGATGTGTTCTTATTGGTGAGATTGAGAAAGACATTTTTTACTAACCATAATCAAAGTGGGCTCTACCAGAATTGTGTACTTCTCTCTCTGTCAGAATCACATTTATACTTATATAAAGGAGGAACGAGAACGAAAAAAATTCAAGCAAAACAAAAAAAAAATAGGAGAGAGAAAAATTCAAGAAATATTTTAAAAAATGTAACAAGCAATTTTAAGCAAAGGAAATAGCAAATGTATTGAACACATGCAATAATTTTTTAAGAAAAATTAAACCTCTGATCAATTAGGTCAGGAAAAGATGGAAGTTATGCAAAGTTGAGTATATATTATATAATGATAGTTAAATGAAAAAAATTCTCATGTTAGAATTTTTTTCATGACCTTACCACATCAAAATTATATAGCTATATCTCATTTTATAAATATCCAAATCATAATAAGATTCCACTTATTTAATACTACTGGAAGACAAATGTACTATTTTTTCGGTATATAAGGAAAACAATGAGGTTTGAATCTAAAACCTCATGTTGAACTACCCAAACCCCAACTACTAGGTCGATCCTAGTGGGTCGACAAATGGTACTATGATTATTCGTATGCATTTTATTTTTTAAGGAAAAATATACATACACATATTTTTTTGTTTAACCACAGGTATCCTCCACTGGAGGTAATCCTGTTCGAGCGGGAATATCCACATCATGGTGGGGCTAGCTCTCCCAGCGGAGATTTTTTCCATCCACAAGACTCGAACTCGAGATCTTGATACATACACATATAAATGTAAATAAATACAATTTACATGAATTAATTAAAATTATATACATAAATATAGTTTTATTTATAAATAGTTATATTATTCAATTTTTTACATATGACTTAAATTTATATATATATATATATATACATGTGTGTAAATATCAATGTAATCATACATAATATATAAAAATTAAATTAAATTAATATAAAAACCTAAAATGTATTGTTATTTTTATAGTGGAAAGACAAACATGACGGTGTATCCATATTGACGGTAATTTTAATATAGTTGCTATTATAATCTATCCTATATAGGGCAAAGTTTATGGTACATGGATAAAAAAACTTGAACCGGTACTGGAAAATAGTAGCCGTGATTTATTTGTAAAATAATTGAAAGGCTGAGATTGGGACGGGAACTGTTGTATGTTGATCCATAATGCTGTGCTGGGGACGTCCTTGGGGGCTTTATTTGCAGTTTGGTTAGTCAAGAAAGGCAAATGTGACCATGTAGTATAGGTGGGGGGATTGTCCACTGTTCATCCAACCCATCCAAATAAAAATCCAATACAATCCATCCAACTATAGTAAAAAAAAATAATTGGACTAGACTGGATGGATAATTTAATTAAATGGAGGATAACAATCCATCCGATATTATTTTAAATCCAATGGATCAATAATCAAAAAAAAAAAATCCGATGGACCATCATATTAACGCTTATGGATCAAAATAGATCAACGTAATCTTTACTGGGTTTTGTGCTTTAACGGGCCAACAAAAGGAGACCAAGAAAAAAAGAGGGGGAGGAGGCGGGAAAGATGGGGGAGGAACGAAAAAGGGGAAAAGGGGGAACGA